>VZTN01036280.1:16956-34530 GCA_013400515.1 Erpornis zantholeuca | reverse complement strand
CCGGCGCAGCAGCCGGCAGCAGAACGAGGCCAGGGCGGCCTCTGCACCGTGCCCCGGCCCAGCTCCGTGTTCCCCCTGCGAACAAAGGCTCCTGGGCCAATAAAGCGGCGGCGGGGCCGGGGAGCAGCGGCCGCGCCCTCGCACCTCAGCCCCCGCCCTGCGAGACCCGGTCCCCTCCCCGCAGCCGCCACAAACCCAGGCTCAGCTCGGCGCCTTAGAAAAGCCCCGAGAAGCGTTTGCTTTCAGCATTTCCGTACCGTTTTAAAAAACTGTTTCCACGAAGCCGGGCAACATATTCTTACAGAGACCATATAAATAGAAAGCACTCCTGGGAGCAAAAAAAATAAATTCGGCACTAGTTCCATTCAAAGCAACGATGCAAAATTTGTTAGTCTTTCTCGAGTGCAGCCAGGCACACATCCAAAGCGTGCAGTTACCCATTTTTCACATTTCTCTAACACAAGTTCAGCTTAATGCCACTGAGCAAAACAAGGTTTATGCGGATAACACTATTTATGTGCTTCAGATCTCTGCAGATCATACATAAACTAGATCAGACATGGAAACGTTTTTCTTGCTTTACAGACAATATTAAATGCTCTAGAAAGACATATTTGATCCTCTCCCCTTCACTAAAAAGGGAAGGAACGTAAAAAAAACAGGGGTTCAGCCTATAAAAAAGAGTTCCTAAATGTCAGTTTAAGGAAAATATTAGCAAACAAGACCTTTATATTGACTTCAATGGGCAGTTTACAACTGAAAATCTCACGTGTCCAAGAATTTGAAGACTATGGTTTTGGTTTATTTTCAGCCTCTATAAAACACTTCCATGACATGTAACAAGACCTTTTATCAATATTTGCAGTGTTATACAAGATACATACACAAAAGCAATAAAACTATGCAAACTATTGTGTATTCTCTTGGAGAATACCTCTAACAGGTACAACCACAACCACTCTCGTGACACATGCCCTGATAGAAGTGCAGAAGGCACACACCACCTTAAAAAAGGATGCAAACCAGAAGTGACCAAGTTTGCTGGTTTATTGCACTATTATTAGCTCCCACAGCTAAACAAATACTTGAACCCAGCCTCAATAAAGACACTTGGGCTTCATATATCTCTTTTTACTTTTTTTTTAATTTACTTTTTTGCAAGAAACACTGACGAGCTGAAGTCAGATATTGGAACTGTTATGAATGTGAAAAATAGCCATTTTAAACACCAAGGAAGGTGACTGCTGCAGTTTGCATTTGCTTTCAACAGCAAATTGCAGACTAACTATATATACATATATATACATACATATATATATACACGCAGTATTGAGTTTCAAGCGACCAGCGAAATGACTGATTTTCATGACTGACTGTAAGTACACTACTGATGTAACATTGTAACATATGTAAACCAATACATCATCTTTCAGAACTTTAATAAATCCCAAATTTTATCCCAGAATGAAAAACACCTTAGAATTGCATTTTTAAGGCACACTAAGGTTTGGGTTTAGCAGCTACTTCCAGTAACACCTGCCCTGCAGGAAGCTCTCGTGTCTCCCTCCAGAGCCTGTCTGCCATCCTACCCTTAGAACTCCACCTTGCTCTCCCTGGCTAGCCAGATCCCTCCTGGATGCCCCCTATTTCTCCTTTCACAATACATCACTTTTCAATATTTGCTAGTTTTACCACTTTCCTGCCAGCCCACAGCCCTGTGAAAACCTGCACAAACACTAACCCAAAACAGGCTCTCCTCTCCACCACCACCCCCTTTTCTCCTGCTGAACTTGCCCCCACTCCTCGTAAAGCCTTAAACTAACACACTGCCCAACTTCTTGGTCAGAGCACTGCCATATTCCTGACTCACCCTGCAGGACTGTCACCCTTTGTTTCAAGAGGGGCTCACAACCTTGTACTTTTTGGCTCAGACCAGTAACACAACCGCACTGACTGGCAGGAAAGGGTTCTCACCTCTTTCCATAAGGCTTCTCTTCAACTGGTGAGCTTCTTGTGCTGTGCCCTGGAAATAGTGGGACTAGTTAAAGGATCTTGCTACAGAGATTATGCCAATAGAAGGTAGCAAGCTGAAACAGCAACCCAGTATTTTGCTTTTTTTCCCTTCTCCTGACAGGAAAGTAAGTCTAAATGCTCTTGTTAAAAACAGATGAGAGCAACAGAACTAATTTTACATAAAACTAGCTGTTTTGGTGGAGCAGAAAATACCACTTAAAGAAAATAGTGCTCAAAAATCTTGGTCAAGTTCATTTCAGTAAGATTTTAAACACAGCTGACTTGATTTTTTTTTAGCCATGTAACAGAATTCATACACCTGCTCAGTATTTTCAACTATCTGAAAACTGTTTCATCTGCCCTTTCTCTTGATATATAACAATCCAATAATAGCAAGATCCCTCCAACAAATGGGATTGTTATGAGGCATTATTTTTCATGCCACGTAGTCCTCACATATTTAATAGGACTGTATGTTAGGAATTATACAACTGCCAAACTGATATGACATTATCTACTTTCAGCACTGTGTGTATTTGTGAAGGCAGAATGCCCAGAGATCATTAACATATCTCAACTGAACTGCAAATCTTCATATGCCTGATGAACTGCATTACTGTCTAGTCCCAAGTAAAACATTCAGTCTCAACTGAGTATCTTAAAATGACAAAACTTCAAACTAGTTAATATTTGTAATTTTGTATTGTTACCTTTACTATCAAACTCAGCTGACAGAAAATGTAAAATTGCATATACTTTCCAAACTGATGAAAACAATCTTGAGACAAATTAAATACAAATAAAAAAGGGCAGCAGTAAAAGCTGTCATATTTTAAATAAAAGTTAATTTATTTGAAAATAAATAAAGTATGAGTGAAGTTCTAAAATGGTCTTAATGCCCTTCTGTATAGCAAAAATTGAGAGCACAGCACCTGTAAAAGTGTGTCTAAAGCTTATTTCAAATGCATTATCAATTAACAGGTACCAATTTTAGATAAAGATTAAAGATCTCCTTGGAAGATAAAATCAATTTTTCTTGTAAAAGATAAGCAAAAGAGGCTTTGATCAGTAACCAAATTTCTTTAAGATGTCTCTTGGTCTGTTCACTCTTCAGGCAACTTCATGTCACAAGTTGTGGCAAATGCTTTGATCTCCAAAGGTTGCTCCATCCTGAATTCAATAATTCCAAACACCCCTGTTTGTTTCAGAGACTTACTCCCTACGTTGAACCTCTCCACAACAGAACTCACAACTCTGCAGGCCATTTGAAAGGTTCAGCTGGTAAATATACCAAGGCCTTTTTGCATCCTTAATTTGCAGTGAAGTTTCTCTCCTGTAGATTTGAGGCTAAAGAGAACGTGTTAAATTCCTGCTTCAAATTAAACAGTGACAGTGGCACATGTTATCCAGAACGTGTCCTCTAGGACACTACCTGGAGCAAGAGGAATATATGTCTTGGGTATCTTCATCTCTCTAGCTGTGCCATTGCAAGGGTGAAAACCACTGCATAAAGGTGCAGCATCAGGAACATGGTGCCGAGTTACCTTCAGCAGAGTGATCTGAACAGAATCAGGTTCAACTCCTGTCACTGCTCCGTCTGGGAGCACTGCAAAACTGCCTGCTCAGCCCAGCAAAAATCTTCAGGCTATCAAGTGCACCTAAGTCAAGGAGCCTTCAACAAAAGGGCAATAGGTGGACCTTATACCCAGGCAGATGTTGATGAAACTAAAATCCCTCAGTGAGAACAAAGTGTAGAATACCAGTGACTGAGGTACAAACTTCTTCCCAGAGTGCCGGACTGGAAGCCTTTCTGCTCAGCCTTGGAGAGAGAACCTTCCTCCTAATGAGCATTTTCTTTAGCAGTGACTTTGTGATGACAGAGAAAAAAAAATCACAAGCTGAACACAGGTGTTAAAGCAAAGCTATTATTTCACATACCCTGTAACTGCAGGATCTTACCTTACAGCAGGAGGAGGAGTGGAGAGAATCTCATTGAGGGACTTTATATTGGAATCTTGGCACTACAGACTGGCATATTACTAGAAATCAGCAGACAGACTTGCTTCTGCACTTCATATAAGGATTCACATTAAAGAAGGTTCAGGAGAATTGGAAAGACACCCAGAGGAAAAAAAATTGCCAAAATGTAGGAGAGGTTGAAGGGCAGAATGTAACAGAAGAACAAGAAAAATGGCACATTAAGATAGGGCTGACAAGTAAATGAGATGGAGTCTGAACACAGCTAAAGTAGATGTTCCAACTCAGGGTTCGTGGTTGAAGGAAGATGAGGAAATGATGTATGATTTGACCTGTGTTTCAGCACAATAAAAAGTGAATTATAGTTCTTCAGCCTTCTCTGAATGATGTTAAATCTATAAACATTTCTGATCTCCAATGTTTGTGGAATACAAATCACCCACAGCTTGAACTTGATATTATTCTGAAATTAAAATGTTTAATGATTTTACATTTTGGAAGCTGATTTACACATAATCCTGAGAAAATTACAGTAATTTAATATTAGTAATAAGCAAATATATAAGAATAATTAACTACACAGTTCTTTAAGTATAATTTATTTGTTTAAAAAATACAAAAGTAATTTATAGCTTCAAAAATAGACTTTTTACTCCCTTTTAGCTAATAATAATAGGATTTAAGAATGGCCTTGAAAATACTAATAGTAAAGACTTTTACAAGTTAGATAGCATACCTGGAACTAGCTTTAATGTGTCTGCTAGTCACACCAGATAAGATTGCTTTTGGTCTTTATAAAATTTTCAAAAACTGAGCTACAAGGCAGCTACAAAGTATCAGCTACAAAAATCCTGGATCTTTTTAATGGAGTGTTGAAAGCCTATTTGCTTTTGTATTTCATCTTAATCTAGTGCACAAAAAATCTGATCCCAGCACTTAGCATCAACCAAAAGGTGGTAACAGGCTACTACCAAAAAATGTCTTTGTACACAACTAAGTTCATCACAACCCAGCCCCAACAATCATTTTGTTTCTTAGCAATGCCTAGGGGAAGTAAATGTGCCTTTTACCCTTCCTTGATGATTAACATACCGAAGATTTTAAAGATCCACATGGAGGCGAGTTGCTCAGTAGAAAACCCATCACAGTTAAAACAGCCCATGTGCAGTACATGGTAGGATTTGAGCAGCTGGGCCACCCAAAGGAGGTCACTGAAGGGACACAAATGCTGCAGCTGGACCACAGCTGCCACAGGGTCGATGGGAAGGTTCATTACAGTATGTAAGTAATCCAGCAGCAGGGGGGTATCTGAAATACCACACAACTTATAATACACCATCACAAATTTCGGTTATGGTTCTTTACTGTCCTGTTAATGTCAAGATGCTATAAAATATGAATTAAGCCATCTTAATTCTTCTAAAATTAAAATGCCAATTTCTACCAGTGTGGTGAGTGTTTCATTGCTTGTAGCCATGCATCCATAGCAGGTCTGTATTCCTCCAAATCCTTTTGGGGCTCAAACACTGCTTCTATTCGCCTTAGCTTCTTTAGTTGTTCTTTGTCAGTCCAAAATCCTATAAACAGAAAATTCATTCTCCAGCTCAACTGCAAATATTTTATTTTTGAGTTGTTTTAATCTATTTCCAAGAGATCCAAAGCAGAAACACAGTAAGAAATCATGACAGCTTTTCTTTATTCTACCAACAACTTTCTCAGAGGGAAGCATATTTTTAACATTGTGAAAATCCTTTCCAATAGGATCCACTTGTTTGGAATCCTGACAACAGCGCATCTGTTTAACTGGGACAGTTTCCAAGGAACAGCTCTGGTACACTGAAGTTCCCTTAGGTTTCATCCACAAAGTGCTTTTGGTTGCAGGTCCTTCTCAATGAAAAAGGGCCACAGAAACCAAGACTTAGACACTTTCCTACTGTCTTAAAAATTGTGTAAATGGCAAGAAACAGCTGATGTTACAGATTCCTACTAATTTATGTTATTGTATCTTGTGTGTCAAAGGTCTCAACTTTCTTGCCCTTTTAACTGCTGAATAAGTCTTACCCAAGCACATAGTTTTTACCTTCATTTGTATTATTTACATATTAAAGCACTTTAACAAAAACACGTTTTGTAGGTGCACATTAAGTAAAACCATCAACAGTTTGTCACTTTAAGTCTGATTAACAATATGAAACAATTCTGTGTGAGTAGAGTTGTTTTTCCTGTTAATAATTTATTTTGTACTTCCATTCCTGTGAAAGCCTCAAAGGATAAAGGCTGTAGTCACAGAGCACAGGACACAGCTTCAGAAGGAATGGCAGGGCTGCACGTGAGTGTGGTGGCTCCCTGGCCACATGGTCCATCCCCAGCCAGCACCATCAGGCAGCACCAGTATGGGAATGGACATGGAGTGCCTGGGTCAAGGAACAGGATGCAGCAAAGACAAGATTCACCTTTCTTCTCTAGTAATACATCATTCTAATTGTACTGTACAGAGAAACATAAACACTATTTACCTTAGATTCCCATAAAAATGGCTAAAGTACTCCTTTGGGTGAGTTCTACAATTATCTGAAGTTATGCTCTTTTCTATTGTATTTACAATATGCATTATAAAGGGGAAAAAAAAGCCTTTTTAATGTCTACGTACCTGAAGCAAGGCCTGCTAGAAAAGCTGCACCAAGACTAGACATGTCTGCATTTGCAGGTTTTTCTATTTTCTTATTAATTAAATCTGATGTCATCTGCATGACAAAACTATTATTACTGACACCTCCATCAGCTCTATAGGGAGAAGGGAAGAAGTAGTTAAAAAAACGTGTTAAGTGCTTATTGCCAACATTTCAGAAATCATGTTCAGAAAATACCAACTTCTGGTATTTCACACTTTGCATAAATCTACCCATCACTCATGCACAAATGCATTTCCACTTTATGGGTAAATTTAGAGGCCAGAACAAGGTGCGAAAAAAACCCCCAAAAACAAACCACCAAAACCAAACCAAAACAACCCAAAACCACATTTATAAACTGCAGCAGGAATGATAAACAGACAGGGACATAGGACACTACCAAAAGCTCTGAAAGCTCTGTCTTTTAAAACTATACATCACCTTGGCTGAGATATTAGTGTTTATAACAGAACTTTTACATAGTTACCACCACAATATGACAACAGTCAAAACCATTATATTAAACAAACCCTTTCAGATGTTCTCAGATCTGGAAAAATACCTTTTTCCTTACTACCAAATATTTGTATTAGTTAGCTAAAATGCCATCACAGTAGCTTTTTTTTTAAGAGGAAGTTCAGAAAGAGGCTTCCATCTGTCTATTTTCCTAATTTGAGACCAATTTAATGGAGAAAACTAGAACTTATCAATTCTGATCTTTAATCATCCAAGATTTAGAAGTAATCACTATTACAAAGATAACTATAACAAAAAGCAGTCTTTGAAATGTCCTAGATACATTCATTATGCTCTTGTGCTCCAATACCAGCCATGTGTAGAGCTGTTGCCTATCAAATGTGGTGCAAAGAAGACATCTAGTGTTTACTGCTATAGAAAGTCTTGGGTAATAAAACTCATTAGTTATAGGGCATGTGGACTAAAGCTGAGAGCTCTTTCTCTGGGCTTTCCTTGTCAGTGTTGAGACACGCAAAGAGAAGTTAACAGAAATCTAGAGGACTAATAAAAACAATGCCCAGAGACCAGCAAGGAACAAAAAATACAGGACAAGAGCTAAAAAAGGAATTAATTAATTTATGGAGTAAAAACAACAACAAGAAATCAAAGGTAATTGACAGATGCAAAAGATGTGTGGACATAAGGATGGCAGAGCAGTTTACAACCCTACTGAGAACCCCACTGAGTGTGTCTCATGTTTTAACATTTAATCCACAAGCGGAATTGCTGTTGATGCTAGTTAAGTAATACAGACACTAGATAAAACTAAAATTTTATATCAATAAATTAAAAAGAACACAATCACAGAATTTTAAGTTTACATTGCAATGTAAACGGAATCAGAATTCTAATGCTCCTTAGGCTGTATTTCCACACTTCCCATATTTTAAGAGTTTTTTAAGAGTTTGCACTCTTAATGTGACTTTTCAAATCTTGGATGCAATTTTCTGTGTAAAAAAGACTCCTAAGTAATCGAAATTCTGATACTTTTCATCTTCTCCTCTTCATTAAACTCCAAACCCCGTCTGTTTCTTCACCTTTGCCTACTTCTTCCATATACGTGACAGAAAGCAGAAAGTTTTACCTCCTCCCACTTTGTACTCTCACTTTTCTTCCACTGAGAGTCTGATTTCTGTGTACATGCCTGCCAGTCTATTCTTCCTTTGCAGAGGCACAGGAGGGATGGGAACACCTGCCTCTTCTCCTGACTGCAGTGCCATGCTGACCCCTGGCTGCCCAAGGGAGGAATTTTGTTGCTGAGCTTTCTGAGCCTCAGAGGGCTGGAGTGTCAGACCAACTGCTGTGCTCAAAGAAAGCCCCTGCCAAAATGTGAAATGTGGTCTTCCAGCAATGTTTAATTCAGCTAACTTTCTCCCAAACGTTGTGAAAGCATATTCTAGGGATTACAGTTACCACACTAAATGTGCTATGGTTCTTCAAAGATTAAAGCAAAACCAGTGTCTTAACAACTGAATTGAAAACTATTCTCCCTCTTTCCCTCACAAATAGGACCAGTTTTAACCAATGTCTTCAAAAAACAGTCTGTGAAAAACTTAGCACAGAAAATGTCAGTATGAAAGAATGATGACAAAGGATAGAATAACCTTTGTGGTAGGCATTCTAATGCCACCTGAAAACATGGATTTGCCTTCTTTTTAATTATTATTTTAATAATTAAAGCAATTCATTACTCAGCTGCTAAAAATCACCAATGCTAATAGCTGTGGGTAGACTCTACTGCTGCTTAAGTTACATTAACATTTGACTTGGAAATCATCGACTTCTAAAGAACAGAATTTTTACAGTAAGAGAAAATGCATAATAAAGCTCACACCTATTTAAAATCAAACTCTCATATATCAAATTTAAAAGTTACAGGGAACTTACCGAATAGTTCGAAGAGGAATGTGCACCTTCTTCACAATGATATCATAAAGCAGTTTGTTTCTTTAAAAAAATTTTTAGTTGAATTAAGTATTATATATTCCAAAAAGTGTTTTCAGTATCTACATAGTCAGAAAATAAATGCAAGGCAAGAAAAGCCTCAGTTCTGTCAGAACTTTTGCCACAGCTAAGAAGTCTCTAGAAAGCATAAATAAAAAACCCAAACCCACTGAAACTGGTCTTTGGGCTTTGTCACCATTACAAAGGCACAAATATGGCTAAATCATCGTCCATTCTATAACAAGTCACTGTAGAAGGTTCATTTTCCCCACTGAAAGTTACTAGGTTTCTAGAGATGGAATTGGTGATGTACTAAGTGGCTTAGAGTGAGGAAAGTAGGCCAACAGAGTGCTAATTGGAGTTTATCCAGCTATTCCGTAAGGCGAATATCTGAAGGCTTCAAGTTTGACTTCCTCCTGAAACCATTTCATTTAATGGGAGAAAATCTAAACACGAAGGATGTCTACTTTTTTCTAGTTATTTGTAAGCAGTATTTGAATGAGATTATATTCTTATCGTCCCTTAACATCCTTTTCAAGAGACCCATGTGTCAGTTCAGAAATTACAGTGGAGAAAGAAAATGCATTAGAAACCAGCTGCAGGAATTCAGAATGCTGCCCTTCTCTAGACATCCTTTTTGGAGTCTTTGCAGGAGATTTTTATGCTCAAAGCAAAGCTGTTGATTACATGGAAGGAATCACATCAGTGCTCCCTAACTGGTCACAGTGCAGCCAAGCTCAATCCATACTCAACTCCAGTCTGATGTGTGGGGGGGGTTGGCAAGGCAGTGAACTACTGATGTGGTATCAGCAGTGATATTATCTTTAGCCTTCACAGATCTGGAAGCTGCTGTCCATTCACATCTTTAAAGACATTTAAGAGGCCTATCATTTTGTTTTATAAAACACCAAAATTTCAAACTTCAACCAAAAGCTAATATAAAACTTCCAGCTTCAGGGATACTTTAAACACAGCTGGAAAGGACTACAGCTTCTGACAAAACTCTGTCAGGAGAACAAGGACAAACTTTAAACAGAAAACACTTTGAGAACATGCAGAAAACCACATAATTTAAGAATCTCTGAGTGGTTACTAAATGGCAAAAACTCTGAACTAACAAATATACAAAAGCTCACTTGTCAAGTGTTTTGAAAAAAAAAAAAGAAGGAAGCAGCTAAAACTCCTTTAAAGTCCTTTCCAGTGTAACAGTACTGCATTGTGCAAACTGCAAAAGCCCATGTATCCCTTTAACACTGCTGATCTAAATAAAAGTGAACATAAGAAAATGTAAGGCAGATAATTTAGCAATCAGTACCTGAAAGCTACAGATTCCAACATAGCTCGAACAAGATGGTTTCTGTTAGTGGAAGGTTTCAGCCCCATGAAAGAGGCACATAAATATGGGTCACACCCAGAAACCTGAAGAAAAGATGTCACCACATGTTCAGTGAATTGTATTTGAAGGCTTTTGTGAAAGAAGTTAAAGAGTAAGAAAAAGATGACTTACGACAATTACAGGCAGCATAGTGAAAGAAGAAAATCGAAAACAGTATGTAAGAGGTACATAGTGTTACTTTAGCTAGCTCAGTGAGCAGTTTAAATTGCTTCTTTCAACAGCAAATGTTTAAGTGACTTCTTCCAAATCAGACACATTAAAAAAGACAAATCCACATAACCTCCCTTTAAAATACATTTGAAGTGTACACTAACTGTCTAGGACAGGGCACACTGGTATTACTGTTCTCTAACAAGATTTCTCTCACGCCCCCTCCTGAAGTACTGAAAGAAAGATGAATTGACTTTTAAAAGTAATACTGAAAAGGACAATACTACTTTTTATCGGTGTATACAACACCGTATCAGTGATACTGAAGGAAGATGGGCTATCTGGAGAAGAAATTAAATTATTTTTTGCTTTGTTCCATTAGCATACAGAGCTTAGACAAAGGAACATGGTTAACAAAGGTTCAAGATGTTAAGTTTCTTCAAAAAAACCCACTAATCCTGAGAATGATGAAACTGAGCATGGTAGACATAAGAAGATTTAAAAAACCTCAAACTTTTAGAAACACACTGAGAGATGAGCTGGTATACACTGAAACCAAATAGTTATTAAGACTTCTAAGAGAGAAGTCTATTGTACTGAGTTTCATCATTCCCAGGAGAAGTGCTTAAATATCATTGCTTTTCATAACACTAAGACTTGCCATCTTGCTAATACTTGAGTACTTTAAAATATTCTGATAAATTACAACCTACACCTTGAAACATGGCAGAATAATATGAATTATTTTAGAACAGTGCTTAGAAGAGTTGTCTCAATGAAAGCTCTGCACTTGATAGCAGAAAATCTGTGACATTGGTTTGTGTCTCTGCAGGCATTGCTTGTGTTACTGGGACCAAATAATTTAATTTATCTGTCATCCACTAATTTTCCTACTTGGTAGGGTTTTTCTCAAGGGGGAGATAGAATTTAGCCATTCTGATATGACAGTAGTCTTCATGTATCAAGATGAGCAACAACAATAACAACCTCAGCAGTACAGAATAAATACTGTGATAAAATGTAAATTATTACCCTTAAAAATGTAAAAATTGATTTTAATTAGGTTATTAAAATATATTCGTGATTATATTATTAATAATAGTTTTACCTGCAAACCTGGAATGAAGCAAACACCTTGAGAATCAGCAATACTCTGTGCCATTTCTGCTGTTTCATCTACATTAGTGAAAAGTTCTGTAAAGATAAATAGGTTGCATGATGTTATTATTTCCTTCAATTTCTTCATTTTGTCTCACTAAGAGAAAAAAAATTAGACTACTCCTTTTGTAATATTTTCGAGCTACATGTTCCACGGGAAACAATCACTTCTCCTCTACTTCATGTCCATCAGTCACATTAATAATCCCAAACTATTCAGATGAAGGCTAAACTCAAAAGGATCCTCCCCTATCTGTTGTGCTGTAGCCCTTTAATCTTCACATCCTTAAAAGGTCATTAGCTTTCCAAATAGACATAAATCGGAATTAAGAATGATAAAGGCACCCTAAGAGTGCTAAAACCCCTGATACGTAAAATATAAAATATTTTTCCCCCCAAAGACATTGTTACTGTCAGCCCAACCACCAAATAACTACAGAGAAAGTCCTTTACCATAGGGTAATAGGCTGATATTTTATCAGCACCCTTAGGATCTTTACAATCACCTCTTATCACATTAATGCCTCTTGGACAGACACACCTTTTATGCTCTGTCCAGCCACTTGTCTCCTTTCATAACTCTACAGACATTCCTCTTAAGCTTGTTCTTCACCCACATGCAACTCTTGTACTAACATCCATCCTCTGCAGTTGTAACTAGTAATGTCCTTATGTGGCCACATGATTTTACAAAAGTGGGAGGTCATGTCCATTTTACTGACTAGCGAAAAATCCTTTATACTTCTGCATATACCAATGATATCCATTTTAAGCACAGATAAGTTCCATATGGAACTCCATTTTAATTATGGAATGTGAAGTAGCAAGTTTATATATGTGGCATTGACACTTGAGTCTGCAGCACTGAACTGTGTGTTGAACTGAGCAATTTCCTCCAAAGCCTAGTGGCTGTTACTCTCTAGGGTTAGTCAAATTTTAGATGATGAAGATGTGAGGACCAATCTAAATTATACTTAACCCTTAGGGGCACATGCCAGAGCACATATATACACATAAGCATCTAAAACTAACAGCTTCAAGAAATGTGGAATTTTGTGGTAAGCTACACATGAGGAAAACCTTTCCTAGACAATCCAAAGTTTCAGACATCAACTACTATAGAGGTAGTATTTTCTTAGTCTGTCAGTAAACTGGAACGCAAAACCTTTCAATACAAAATAATAACAACAGTCAAAAGGCACATTACTTCCAGGTGAAGCAACATCCTGTTACTAGAAAACTTCTTCGTGTTACTTTCACATAAATCAAACCTGTTATTAGTTCTGAGATGTATAGTTCAAGACCTCTCAAAAGCACTATAGCAAGTGCTCGTGCAATCAGGAGGTTTGTCACACTCAAGAGAAAGCAAGTGAGAGTAAAATGTTTTATGAAAATAAAAGCCTAGTTAGGCAGGAGGGTCTGAGGCAGAGACTGAAGACGAGATGATTGTGCACACCAAACTCCCTGCAGCAGACACACTCAGCAGAGCACCTACAAGACTGTGCATTTCTGCTGTCCAAAGCACGTAAACTAGCTTCTTCAATTATTAATAATAACAACAAATTCATTAACATAACTATGAACCCATAAAACAGCTTCTTAAGCAGTTATATATTTCACCTTCTATAAAATTTAAAAACTTACCCATATCCTGTGCCCATTTTATGGCAGTGCCAATGTCCGATATAGAACCTTCAGTTAAGTAAACAACTTCTTCCCCAATCTTCCAACCAATCACTGGATATAGACCTTAATTATTTTCCATGAAACAAAACACTCAGTTAAACGAAATGTTTCCAGAAAAACATATACAAGAATTCCCCACAGTAAACCCACCTAAAAAATAAATAAACTTTATTCAATTCCTCTGTAGAACTTAAGCTAAAAAAAGTCACTGACAGAGGTTAACTGTGTTTTTTAAAACTTTAGTGATGGGATTACAAGAGAATTGATGAACAGGTTGTTACACCGAAATTAACCTAAAGAATTGCTATCAAATTACAAAAAAGCCACCTTTGAAGAGCTATTTACACCAGCTTTTATTTTTTATGTACGAGACCGTGTGTACCTAAAAATTTATCAGTGTTTTTCTATTTGTTTTAAGTCCATCCAACTTTCCCCAAAGTTTTCTAAAAGGTAGGTGTGTTTTTCCCCAGAACACAGAACATGAAGGCTTGACTTTCAGATGGAAAACACAAAACTGAAAACTGACTATACGCACAAAAAAAGCAACACAAACTTAGAGCACAGATCTCATTCACAGAAGAGGATAAAGGTGATGTACTTTTTAATTCCCTTTTTAATATGCAATGCTTCCTCACATACAAAGCAAAAAAGAAAAGAAGCTTCACCTGCATAACAGCTAAAAAAATGGCTTTTCAGGTCACTAGATAAGAATCCAAGTAGTCAGTGGTCACTGCAACAACAGATTCACCAAGCAAGCACAGTAACTGCTGGAGTGAAGAATGCACCCAGACTTCATGGAATTCTGCTCAGGACTCAAGCAATCATGGGTAATGCAACGCAGGTAAATGAGTCCCAGTTTACCTTTACAAGGACCCGAAAAACATCAGAAGGATGTAGGGGTTCTCTCTGCTTTCTCAAAGTGACTTTGCTGATACATATGTTTCTCACAGAATCATCTCCAGTTTGCTTGCCTGTGTCCAAATGAGTTGCACAGTAGCACCAGTGCAATTGCAGAAACTTGTGTTAGTGCTGGAGGCACTCTGGTGCTTACAATACAAAAAATCAGCAGTGCTGCTTCAAGTCTGTCTTGAAAGGGGAATGTAGTATATATAACTCCAGATCATCAGTGCAGGTGTCCCTTGAAATCTTTATTTTTTACCAAAGAAGCAGCCACAAATAAAAAGGTCCAAAAAAATGAACTGAGCCAAAGATTCTAAAGAAGAGCAGCTAATTAGAGACAGAGACATCCATCCATCACGTGGCCTTCCTGAAGATGCTCACACCAGAGTCTCCAGTAGTGTAACATAATTCTACCTCTAGGGAATGGATCCCGTCACACTTGGCATGACCAGAGGTACTAAGAACCCTCAGACTACCAGAGGTAGCTTTTAAATCTATCCAACATGATTATACCATTGAATTGCAAGAAGTGCTGCTATTGAAGGAACTACTTTATTTCCTTTTTTTGAACTGCTATCTATAGGAGCTAAATGTAGACCAGAAACTAGAACAGCAGCTAATGAATAGCTTGCACAAGGATGCTGTAGAGATTCATCTTGCAGTCTTACATACATATGTCAGCTTTAGAGATTGAACACATTACATTTCATGCCCAGGGCACTGAGAAAGTCAGGTACTTAACTTGTCCCACTAACCATACCCCATGACAGCCAAAGAAAATACGGAAAATAATTTTAACGTAAGCAACAGCCTAAAGCAGTAAGTTTCACAGCACTGCCTTAGAAGATTTTAACTCCTATCAGAACACAGTAGCTAAATTGAAAAACCTTACAGCATGTTTTTTGCTATTACATTTTAACAGACTACATAGGTATGATTTCCTAAGTAAAAATATCATCATAATGACATAATTAATTAGCATAGAAAGCATCTGCGTTCACTGGGAATTCAATGTCTATGCTATTCAGTTCTGACACATCTCATGTAATTGCCAAGGTCCTTCAAGACTTAAGCTGGTAAAATTCTCATTAGCACACTGCTGTTCTTCTTCCCAGCCCCAATCCATTTTAAGCAGTAGACTTCCTAAAATTAGTAACTTTGTAAAAATGACATACAGAGAGAGACTGTGTAGGCAAACTTACTTCAGTATCATCTTCAGTGCCATTCTCTTGACAAGTAGCTAACTCTGACAAATTAACAAGCTTGACAGACCACAGATGTTTAGAATGACAAAGTTTTAAACACTAGAAACACATTGGGGAACCCCCATTTCTAATATTTAAAAAAAAAAGGAATAATTTCTAATCCTGCATTATTTCATTGCAGGTGCTTCAATGTGCAAGGGCTCAAGGGGAGGAACTTGCAGTGATCCACTGCAACATTTTGATGAGAGAAGCCAAAGGACCAATCCCTTTTTTCTCCATTCCTGTACTGTATAATACTGCTATGAAGAACACATGAAGGAAAAAACGAAATAGGAGAGATGCAGGTAGCAGATATAATTACTAATGATGCTACTTAAGTTCTCTTCCTGAGAAGTTTACTTTAGGTTAACCAAAATTTACATTGCTAATTAAAATTTTCCAGTCATCTCTTCTGAAGAACTCCCAAGCTGTTTTTCTACACCTATAGACAAAAGGAAAAGTACAGAACTGTTTTATTGTTTTGTGTACCCTCAGCATTAACAGCTATCAAGGAAGAGCTGAAACAATAAAATCCTCTAAACCCAGAACTTCATTATCTTACTTCTCCGTGACGCAAAGAGATGCTTTCCAGTATTGACATTCCAGAAACCACCTGTTCCCATTGTCAGTTTAACATCTCCTGGGTGAAAGCAGCATTCTCCAAACATAGCTGACTGCTGATCAGCTACCTGTCAATCCAACAAGAACAATGGGACAAGTTAGCTATCGACTACCAACCTGCAAAGCTGTTGGGTTTGCAAACATCATTGTAAACAGTTTGGAGTTCTGAATACAAGTAACCACTCAGGAACTGAGCATTCAGAGAGGACTCAAAAACAATTTCTTAAGTATTTGCAGACCAGTACAACAGTCAGACTTATCACTGGCATCAAATCACACCACCTTTGGACATAACGTCAATGTCTGTATACTGCCTGCAATACCAAAAAAATATTACGGAAACAAAAGAAGTATTTTGGGTTTAATATTTAACAAGAATAAATGGAGCATTTGCAATCCCAGTGGGCAGAACAGAGTAGTTTGGCCTGAATTCCTCTTTCTCCAAAGAGAAATTTGAAGTCTTGAGGTCTTGCCTCTTTTTTTCGTTGATACCCCTCCTGTACCAAATTATTCCATGCTACATTTTTCCACAGTGATCATGGTTATTAAATTACTTATGTTTTTGCTTTGGTGAAACAGATTTACAGCTAGATTTAGTCCACAGTTCTTTTTATAAAGAGAGAAATTCATGTTAGCTAGGGCACGGTTTTTTCATTTAGCTCAAGTCAAACAGATTTTGCTCTAAGTCATCACTTTGAGTTTTCTTATCCAAATCCTAACTACCGAGGAAAGAACATGTTACTTACCACTTATTTTTAGTGAAAAATAAAAAAAGGATGAAAGGTACCACAAGTGGATCTATTAACAAGTACTCTTACAGTTGTTCAGTTTTACTGAAGTCAAGCCAGAATGGACTCTTGCATAACTTCATAAAGAACAACTGATTTTAAGCCAGACATCCACATTGCCAGAGCTTAGAGTCCTACATTCAGCACTTAATCATTTGGTCACACAACCTTAATGAATTTCAACCTCTAGAAATCCCTTCTTGTTCCTTTCTCCTCCCTCCCCCTATGGTTGTAAACTGAGTTTTTGGAGAAAACTTCAACAATCAATTCTACTGTAGTCAGAGAGAATGAATAGAGAATATTCGTGAAACAAGCAAGTACTAAATCAAAGCCAGATAAAGAGAGTATAAACACACAGATTTAAAAAAATATTTTCACTCACCACTGCCATTATTGGAATAGGGACCCCAAATATTTCAGAGTCAGTTGATCCAAAGTTGAAGCTTAAAACAAACCACAACATTAAAATGAAATCTAGGTACATACAGCCTGGGTCTGGATCATATATA
>VZTN01036279.1:29586-47163 GCA_013400515.1 Erpornis zantholeuca | reverse complement strand
TGGTGTTAAAAATAAGCAGTGAAGTAAATTTAAGGAACTCCCCTTTTCATTATATTTGTAGCCAAAAGAAATAACCAGCTAGTTTCTCCCATACATCTCTAAATCTTCATGTTTTTAAGGAGGAACTCCCAGCAAGTGCATGACCCTTTCAGATCATAGGTTTTTGGTATTTTCATTTGTTTCAAGATGGTTTGATATGTAGTTTTGTTTCAATCTGCCATTTTTAATGAATACAAACCCATTGTTCTATATTTAAAACATTAGAAATTAAATCCTTCTGCAGAGCAGACAGTGGCAAATCTCTCACTAAGTTTGATGGTACCAGGGTTCTATTGCTTCTCTTCTGCACTTTCCCTAAACAGAAAGGGAAAAAATCTGGAGGAACAGAGTGGAAAAAACCCTGTCCTAGTCTCATTCCCTCCCCTCCTCACCTCTTCTCTGAGATATAGGTTGAAGAAGGTGAAGCATTAGTGTTTGACTGTATTTAGCTCTGCAGAATACTGAGAATTCCCCATCAATTTCCTCTCAGAAACCCAGTAAAGGAGCAGTGAATCATCCTCTTTTGCAGCTCAATCAGCAATTAACAACCTGCCCTGAATACTCAGCTGTAAGACTGACAAGCCAAAGTTGGTATATTTGTATCATACACAGCTCTTTGCCCAAGTATCATTGCAGGCAGATCTTTACTGCAGGTTGGAGTTTAGTTTACTCAGTGGCATTCTCAGCTAAAATAAACTCCACTCAATATGCTCTCTCCCCTAGGAAGTTATTCCTATCACTTCTTGAAGGATGCTACTTCCTGCCACCTCAGAGCCTCCTGACATAAACTGGAAGATGCCAATGCTGTAACATAGCTATACCTTNTATAAATTCGGATTAAGTGGCAGCAACTAAATGGATGAGGGGAAGCAGTTCTAAGTAGTGGAGGTTATCAGCCTTGGCTAAGGACAGACAGCATAGACCAAAGCTTGCTAAACCCTGGCTAAAGTAGAAGGAAAGAAGAATTAGGGTATGTGAACAGACCTATTAGTAGTGGTTTCTGTGCTATGAAGCATTAGGAAATTTTACTTTGGGCAGAGGATGAAATGGACCTACTGAGTGTAAAAACAGTAAGACTTCTCTTGCAAACAACCATGAATAGTCAGTGGGAGGGAGTTTCTTAGTAAAAGAGAAATGGCTTACAGGATATTGAAGAAAATTGAGATATCCAGGATGATAGTTCTGAGCCAACAGAATAACAGACTGGATGGCAGAAGTTTATGCAGCTAAAGAGAGGATGAGGGAGGGAATTGGATGTACAGTCTGCTTTCACTAATTAGTGTTTCAGTTCCTCCTCTCAGTTATCCAGGATCAGGGAAGCGACGGCCAGAAATAAAGAAGCACAGCACATGTACTGCCAACTCTGCTATATTAGCAGTGTCTGTAGTAAAACACCTGAAATCAAGCCCACTAGTACATATATCTGCTTTCCTCAGCCAAACCTTCTGCAAGGTTTTTGACAGAGAAGAGGAAATTATTTATATACACTCTTGGTACTGGGCAATTAATAAAATGTCACCACATATAATATATGCACCAGGTGGCATTAATGGCAAAATAATATATGGCACTTAAAGTATCATGTTTCAGGCTACTATTCAGAGGACGAGGTGAAGATTCAATGAAAATGACTGATTATGGAAATTAATTATGAGAGTCCCTGAAACACTGGAATTTAAATATGTTGTGGGTCTAGGCCTATAAAAATGAAAAAATCTGTCACAACTGTTAAAATCAGATTACTAAGAGATGCCTCTGCCTGAATGAAGGCAAATTAATGTGCAAATGAGAGCATATATAGAAATCAATAGTATGGATTTTATTTAACAGTAAAATTTGAGGTACAGGGATAGAAAGATATAGAGGGGAAAGGAGGGTGGGAAGAAGAGAAAGAGAGAGAGAGATCAAGAAGAAAGTCACCACTCATGCATCCAGCAGCATCTCATTGGTCCTTTTTCACCCTGGGCTTCTCGGTGGTAGGGGGTCCTGAGGTCATTTAAAACTTTTCACTATTTATACATTTTACCAACCGAAGGAAGTAATGTTTATTGGCTAAATGATTTGCCAATAAACCTCTTTGCCAATGTCTCTAGTGCTAATTAGTCTGCATTCTCAGTCTTCTCTTTTGGGTTGGTGAGTTTCTTGGGTAGATGGCCCATGAGTTGGTTGTTGTGATCTTCCCGTTCTGAAATTACTCTTTACCCAGTCAGAGCTGATTTCAGTACAGTTTCTGGGTTTGCTTTCCTATTGGCTGCATTCTTTATGTCCATTAGCAGAGCTGCATGCTTCTCCCCTGGACTTGTTTTCATCCCCCAAAGTGTGAGATAGCACTTGAACACTAGAGCCACCTTTCTCTTACACCAAGCTCTGGTCACAGTGGCTTAATTTAGAATCTGAGTTCCAGGCATCCACGGAGGCATATTCAGGGGGGAGCTTTGGTGATCCCAGATGCCATCTGTCTCATAACTTGGGGTGATCTTTGTTGGAGCAATAGTATGTTTACAAGCAGTTGTTTCTTTACACAGTTTGTCACAATGGGAATTTTTGTCTGGATGTATTACCCAAGATGTGCTAGCCAGACCTCACTTCTGCCAGGCTTGCAGTTAGTGCCATCCTGTGGCTCCATTCTGTTCTTATCTCATGGCAAAGCCCTTCTTTGTCCCTAACAGTGTTTGAGAGAGACAAGTCCTTAAAACAACTATCAAAGAAAGTGTCTTCTTCTCTCCACTAAGTATGGACTTCTGTGCCTTAGTTGGACAAATAATTTTTAAATATCTAAAGTAAGTTAAATGCCCATTCCTGTCCATAGGAACAAACTGGTTACTGTTTATAAAGAAAGAATATGGTAGTGTTTTGCCAACCGTCCTGACAAAAGGAAGCCCAGGTAACAGCTCTGCACTAAGCTGAGGTGGAAATATCAAGGCTCTTGTATAGACAAAAGGAAAAGCTGGGGAAAGAACCCAACATAGCTGAGAGCCAGTTTTACAGTTGTGATTAATTTTTGCCTTTCTCAAAGAATCACAGGATCATGGAATTGTAAGGGTTGGAAGGGACCTCTGGAGATTATCTAGTCCAACCCCCCTGTGAAGGCAGGATCACCCAGAGCAGGTTACATAGGAATGTGTTCAGGTGGGTTTTGAATGTTCCCATAGAGGGAGACTCCACAACCTCCCCAGACATTCTGATCCTGCCACCCTCAATGTAAAGAAGTTCTTCCTCATGCTGGGGCAGAACTTTTGTGTTTTAGTTTACAGCCACTCCTTGTCTGTTGCTGGGCACCACTGAAAGGTGGTTCATTTCACAAGACAATAAAAGAAAGGAGTATCTGCTGCACCATACCCTTATCCCTACTAATGCAGAATTACTTTCTAGCTGTTTTGTCCAGCTTGGCCTGGAAATGGCGGCAGACATTGGAGGGCATTTTCCTGCTACCACACATACTCTTCCACAGAATCTTCAACATTTACTCATAGACATACATTTTTTTCTAATTTTAATCATGGAATCATTGAATCATAGAATGTTAAGAGGTTGTAATGGACCTTACATAGTTCCAAGCCACTCTGCCATGGGCAGAGATAACTGCCACTAGACCAGGTTGCTCAAGGACTTATGCAACTTGGCTTTGAACACCTCCAGGGCTGGGGAATCCACAGTCTCCCTGGGTAACCTGTTCCAGTGTCTCACCACCCTCATAGTGAAAAATTTCTTCCTAATCTCTGAATTTCCCTTCTTTTATTTTGTATCCATTAGTCCTTGTAATGATCGTAGTTGCTTGTACCATATAATGTACCCCCTGCTCTACCCTATCCTAATTTTCTGTCCTCTCTACTCAACCCTTTAAAATACTTATCATTAACAACTAGGCATGTTTGTTTTCTCTAAGTATTATACTATATTGGTTTTGCCTCTGTGTTATGAAAGAGTTTGTTAAAATCTTTTCATTTGAGGAAAACTCATTCTTTGCTACCCTCTGGTACTTTTATTGTGTTAAAGAAATGAAAACCAAGAAGCAACCACAAAAACTGATGGCCTGTCTGCTTAACTGTCAGCTGCCTGCATGGCTCTGCTTTGGACCTCTTCAGATAGTTCTCCTTAAAAAAATAGACAAGCATGTCTTGTCTGCCTCCATTTTGTACAATTGTCTAATATCACAGAAGTCTTTGCACCCCTGAACGACCTCACTCACCCAGGTGTCAAACCTCAGCATGACCTCAGCATCACACCATTATCATTCTGGTGAGTCACCAATACTACCCTTAAATTATTTCTCAGAAGAGAAATAATCAAACCTGAAAGACACAGGGGTGCCATGAGGACTCAGAAGAGACAAAGGGAGGAGCACTATGTAAAGGGGGTATGACTGATATGTTCAGGAGAAGGAAGTTTAGAAAGCCACAGTCCATGTCAGATGGTGTCTAGGCCAGGTATCCTTCTTTAGCTAGAAAAATAAAGGTAGATATTCCCTTCCTATGAAAGGGAATGCACACTCTTATTGTGACAGTTCAGTTTCATATATTGTCTGAAGCCTCTGAGACAAAAACATGAAAGGGTTTTTGTTTTTGGTTTGGTTTTTTTTTTGGTTTTTTTTTTCATAGAAGAATGAAAATAACAGATTTTTTTTTAAAAGAAAAAAGAAAAAAAAAAAAAAAAAAAAAAAAAAAAAAAAAAAAAAAAAAGCTCAAACTTTAAAATATTTACCCTAAATGCAAAACTAAATCTAGGGCTAGAAACCAAAGTGCACCTATGCCAAAAAAAGGGTTGCAAACATGTGCTATCTTGCTATCTGTTCACATCCATTAAACATGAAGAAAGCCAGTCACCTTTGTCCATATGCCACATTGCTAGCTTTCCTCTTTGCTCCTGTTGAGCCTCAAAGATCCTCTTTTCAGAGGTCTAAAGTAAGGGTTGGAAAGAAATGGAATCCCAGGAAGGGGAAGCAAAACTGTGAGGGAATCAGCTTGAAGATCTGAGTCTATTGTATTGCACTTCAGCCTTCAGCTTGTTAAACTGCATAGGGCAGTGATGCTACTCTTTAGCTATTACTTCAAAAATTTGCAAAGGATAAAGGATGTGGACTTTGACACGACTGCAAATACTTCTTTGTAAAACAGCTGCATTTATGTGAATGAAATCACTCACAGGAAAATATTATTCTAAAAACTCTAGGTACCTTCTACTGATTTCAGTAGGATTTAATAAATGCAAAATACTTTTGAAAATTCAGTATGCATTCCTAGTGAAGCAGGACTTAATTTTGCTTTAAATCTACACACCAGAAATATATTATTAAGGCCTACTGAAGGCAGAGGAGGTAGAAACTTTGGCTTTAGTGATTCACCTGAAAAACTCTGGCACACCTAAAATAGGACTGCAGTCTGGTGCAGTCTGTAGAGTGATGAGCACCCCTGGATTGAGATCCTCCACTGACCTCTGGCAGTGCCCATTACTTTCCATTGACTCTGTGTCACTATGGTCCTACCACTTGAGGCTTAAAGATGCATGAGATGAGTCAGGACCACACTGATTCTCAAGAGTTGCATAAGAGACCCCAAGAGTAACAAAAAGGTAGTAGAAAGTAGCTTGCTTTAAAAGGTTTCAAAAATCTAAAACTTACCCTAAAAAGAACAAACTAATAACTTACAGGAGCTGTAGTACAAGATATCCTTTGCAATCCCAGTGAAAAGAGACCTTTCTTTGTTAAATATTAGAAATAAGGAAAATACTGTGGGGTAAAACAACCTGCATGAAGCAAAAAAACCAAAATGAAAACCTTCCTAGTTTTATTCTAAAACACTGCAGTCTTCCTTTGCTCAGATTTGTCATCCAAGTTACAGCTCCAAAAGAAGTCATGATGCTCCTGCTGCTACTCCTAACCCTTTGATTGCTCTAATTGTGCTAAGCACAGAAAAGCCACATGACAATTTAAATACCTGTTTTCAGCTTGATAGGATTTGAAACACTGGACATATTTAACCCCAGAAGTAAAATTTTCTAAAGGAAACTCAATTGAACTTCAATTTTAGTAGCATTACTGGATGGTTCCTATAATCCACTGATGCTCATGTGCCCCAAAATTTCTAAGTACAAATTATGAGTACAATCTGTACTGAAGTCCTTTGCTAAAAAGAATACTAGAAAAATTTTGTCTGTTTAGGTCAAAGCAAAAAGATTGAAGTAAGAATAAGAAAAACAAAAACACTTAATTGAAGCAATATTTAAAAATATTAAAACAATTTGCATATTTTTATTGTAAAAGATTTTTGGTTTATTAATTTGACCATGATGTTGTAAGAACTCAATGTCACTGCCTAATGGGTGAACTGTTGTGGTGGATTGACCCTGCCTGGATGCCAGGTTCCTACTGAGCCACTCTATCACTCCCCTTCTCAGCTGGAAAGAATGGAAGAAGAAAAAACTTGTTGGTCAAGATAAAGGCAGCTTAATGAAGTAAAAGCAAAGGCTGCATATGGAGGAAAAGGAAAACGAAAGATTTATTCGCTACTTCCCATCAGCTGGTGAAGCCCAGACACTTCCTGGGAAGCAGGGCTTCAGCATGCCTAAGTTTCTCTAGGAGACACATTTTGTAATAACAAATATGTGTGTGTCCTCTCCTTTCTCTTAGCTTTTATAGCTGAGCAGACATTATATGATATAGAACATCCTTTTGAACATCTGGGGTCAGATCTCCTGGCTGTGTACCCTCTCCAGATCATGCCCAGACCCAGCCTACTGGTGAGGAGAGAATGTTGGAGAGACAGCCTTTATGCTATGTGAGCACTGCTCAGCAGCAGCCAAAACACCTTTCTAACAAAGCACAGCACTATGAGAGCTGCTGTGGGGAAAATTACCTCCATCTCAGCCAGACCCAACACGTCTGTACAGACCTTTACCAAAGGAAGTCAAGACCTACAAAAATTCCTTAAGGAAAATTTATTACTCCTGAAGCAGGTTTTCTGTGGACCCATCTGAAAATCAGGGGCTACACAAAAGGTTCTACTTCAGGCTTGTCAAAACCCAAGTTCAGAGATTTTGACTAACTCTGTCAGCCAATCCTTCTGGCTGGATGAATGTGCCCAGAGAGTGATGGTGAATGGAGTTACATCCAGCTGGCAACCAGTCACCAGGGGGGGTCCCCAGGGCTCAGTGTTGGAGCCAGTCCTGTGTAGTATCTTATCAAAGAACTACATGAGGGGATTGAGTGCACTCTCACTCAGCTCACAGAGGACACCAAATTGTATTGGAGGGTTGATCCATCGGAGAGAAGGAAGGCTCATCAGAGGGATCTGAACAGGATGGATCAATGGTCCAAGACCAATTGCATGAGGTTCAACAAGGCCAAGTGCCAGGTCCTGCATTTGGGTCACAACAGCTCCATGTAGCACTACAGGGCTGTGGGCAGTGGCTGGAAAACTGTCTGGTGGAAAAGGACCTGGGGGTGCTGGTCCAGAGCCATTGAACATGAGTCAGCAGTGAGCTCAGGTGGCCAGTAAAGCCAGTGGCATCCTGGCCTGTATCAGCAATTGTCTGGCCAGCAGGACCAGGGCAGTGATTGTCCCCCTGTACTCAGCACTGGCAAGGTGGCATCTCAGGTCATGTGCTCAGTTTTGGCCCCCTCATTGACACTACACTGAGGTGTTGGAACGTGTCCAGAGAAGGGCAACAGAATGAGGGAAGGGTCTCATGAGGAGTGGCTGAGGGAGCTGGGGTTGTTTATTCTGAAGAAAAGGAGGCTCAGGAGGGACCATATTGCTCTCTACAGCTACCTGTAGAGAAGGTTGTAGTGAGGTGGGGACCAGTCTCTTCTCCAAAGTGACTAGGGAAGAAATGGCCTCAAGTTTCACCAGGGGAGGTTTAGATTGGATATCAGGAAAAAAATTCTTCACAGAAAGGGTTGTCAGGCACTGGAACAGGCTGCCCAAGGGAGTGATAAAATCGTCATCCTTGAAAATGTTCAAAAAAACCCTTAGGAATTGAGGGAAATGGTTTAGAGGTGAACAGGGCAGTTTTGGGTTAATGGTCGGACTCAATGATCTTAGAGGTCTTTTCCAACCCTAACAATTCAACGATTATATGATATAACTCTGACATAAAAAGGATTTTGAAAACCTACTGAGATAAATTCAAAATACTCAATCCTAAATCTCTCTAGAAGATGCCAAGGGCCTAATGTGGCCAAGTTTTCTGCTGCAGCAGGCTCTTCTGTAGTAACGACTATTGCCAAGGAAAACCACTACCCTTTTATAAGCTTAATCATAGTTAAGCACCTATCCATTTTGTCTTTTTGATGATGTGATTCCAATCTTTTAAGTCTGCTGGAAAATTATATGTTCAAACTGAGTAAGTCAAGCTTTATTTTTTCAAATGTAAATCAGTGAGAACAATAACATGTTTTCTTTCTTTTTTTGTTTAGTTTCTGGAATTATATTCTACAAACTGTGGCTAGTAATTTACTTTGGTTGCAATGAACAAGAACAGACAGTTCAGCAAGTAAATGGAAAGCTATGAAGAAGAAACTACGAACACAAAAGAGCTGTGTTTAACTCATTGTTAACATATGTGGCTTGGTATAATAGTTACAAAGAAAAAGGCAGGTAGGCAAGAACGAGAGGAACGAGGGAGATTGGGAGAGAGGCTGTATACCTTGCAAACTGCCAATATGCGTGCAGTTCTGCATCCCCCTTTTTAAGAAATTTTCTTTTTGATGCATGTGTGCAATAGCAGAGAAATAAAAGCATAGACAAAATTACAGTAGGCATCTAATAATCATTAAGTTAATTAATATTTGTTAATACCAGAATGTTACCTCTGGGAATATTTGAAATTCATCTTACAAATGACAGCCCTGTCACCAAATACATAAACGACTTTTTATAACAGTCCTTACTGATATGCAGTTTATTTCCCTTTCTGATGTTTCCTCAGCATTGGAAGTTCTATTTGTATACACAGGCACAAACAAAAGCTACCATGGCTGGTGTTTATAGTCCTCAGACACTCCTGCCTTCCCTCCTCTTGGTACTGATTGCATGTTACAACAGCCTGTGTTCCTGACTGTCAAGATTTGTTGTTTAAAATTCTTTGTTTTATTGAAACTGAGCACCCATCTCAAAATTTCCACCAATAGTCTTTCTACTATTTTGTTTTATTTCTGCATAATTTCAGGAAAATCATTAAATTAATCTGCAACTCTAATCAATTAAAACGCTGCATTGTTTCTTTATGTAACTTCTTCCTATTAACAAGTTCTGGAGGCCAAAACGATAAATGGGTTCAAAAAAAGTCTAGACAAGTAGATAGGTGATAAATCCATCAATGGATACTAAATATAATGGCCTAAATTTAACATCCACTTCAGAAAGTCCCTAAATGAATTACTTCTATAGTGCAAGTCAGGGAATGAGGCCATAAACGGGTATCCAGAAGTTCAGAGAAGGATGATCTATATATGTCTATTTCTGAGACTGGCCAAGTTTAAGACATGGCAAATGCATTGTTATCTTCTAGTTTTATGAGCACTGCAGGGTTTCCAGTAATCAAAGACATTCCTGGATAGCAATCCAAAGAAAGCAATCAAAGGGAAAGCAATGTGTTAAAGTATTATTTTTTGGGATAGCACTCCAAATAGGCTTTAATCTTATTAAATGTGAATTATTGACTAAAATACTGCAAAAAGAAAGCAAAATCTCAAAATCTGGATAAACATAAGCATCTTTACTAATCTCACCATACATTATTGTTTCAGTTGTATCAAACCAAACTAAAATGAATGTAGACTTCCTAAAAAAATAATGCATTTAAAGCTTTTGGAATATATTAAAGGCATTCTTTATGTTTTAAGACTCTATTGAGAGATACGTTAGCTATTTTCAAAGGGTTTGTGTGAGTTTTGTTCCTCAGGAATGTGGTGCATGAATCTGAATCTAGGAAAGAGTTAATCAGATCAGAAACATATATCCTGCCTTTAGGACACATTCAGTTAATATGAATTCTTCTGACCTTTCTTAGCTAAGTATATTGTCACTCAATATCCTTTGAAGAATGGAGTTCTTAGTAAAAGATAGTCAAGACTCTCTACTGCCCTGTATAATTTTAATTAAAATTTGCAGTAAGTTTGGTTTTATTAATTCTTCTCTGGGCTCTGCAAACATTACTGCTTCAAAAATGAAAGGGAATATTATTAAAAGTTATGTTTCACAGTTGCATGAGTCTGGACCTATCCTTTGGTGAAACTCTACTTATTTAGTGTATTGACTTATTTAGAATTTAGTCCCCCAAGACACTATATTGTGCATTGGGAAAGGAAATATCCTAATGGCTAAGGGAATAGAGAGGGACTCTGGAGATCTGGGTTCAATTTATTGTCTAAGCACAAATTTATTGTCGACCTTGAGAAAACTACTTAATGGGTTTCTTGCTGTAGTTCACATTCCCTATTTTGGAAAAATCTATCCCAGTGAGATTTGGCTACCGTGGTATTTAAACATACTAACTACTTGAGAGGCACTTCAATAAGATAGGAATGTGTTAAGTTGACAAATAGATATATACAGCTCTCTAAAGCGAGGAGTGGTTGGGGAAAAAATAACTTGATTTATGTCTGTGTTAACAAAAACCCTTCCTAATACATGCTTTGGATGACACTTAGAATCATAGAATATCGTGGGATGGAAGGGACCAATAAGGATCATCAAGTCCGACTACATCCAGCTAAAACCACTTCCCATGGGCCAGCTAGATCTGTTGGTTTTTACCAGTTTGGTCTTTGTATAATGGTGCTTACTCCCAGAGAGCAGGGCAGGGTTTCACCCTGTCAGACCTGGCTAGCTGAGGCAGAAAATTGCAAAAGGTCTGGTGTTATGTCTGAGCAAACAATAATTCAGACAGAGATACCCTACAGGCTCTCTGCAGAGCCTTTGTAACTCACTTTGTCTCACACAAATATGTGGTGGTTACACCAAACTGCTCAGTTAAGTAAAACGAATGAGGAGGTTGACCACGTCTTTATTTCTGTGAAAGCTGATCTGCAAAGAGGTTTCACAAAGGAGTTCCAGAATCCCAACTGGTAAGTAGTGTGCCTTGGTATGTGTAACCTGCTGGGTAGGTGAGTGACACTGGGCTTGCCAAGATACCCCTCTGTCCCTCCCAGGAGCCCACCTGCCTATCCTCGGGGCACGTGGCATACAGCAGAGCAGAACTAACATGCATGGACAGATATGGCATCTGCAAGAGACTTGCATACAGCAGCACAGTAACTAAAAGTAAGTAAGACTAAGCCGTGACAAGTGGGCAAGAAAAAAGGACACTAATATGGTGTTTTTGAAGAGCTTTGACTCAGTCACCTAAGTTTTCCTTAATTTTACAGAAGTGGCTGGAAGTGGCAACATGAAAAATTAGTATGGTTTCTGATTATAACTTGTAAATCCATCCTAATGTGGGCCAAAGAAGCTTTTATTTTGGTATAATGGTTTTGTATTTATTGCATTTTTCTTTTGAGTGTTCCCAAAGGTGCTTTGTGGTCTTTTGTTACTTGTTCTCACTGTTCCCTATGACTGGCATTGATTTAAAATATTGATTTTCTTTTCTTACTGAAAAATAATCTTTGTGTTTTCCATTTCAACATGAACCATTTGGCACGAATGCATGCTGAGGCTCCCACGTTGCCATATTATTTTGCTATTGTTGATATTACTTTAACACATTGTAGTTAAAGCCTACCATGAGTTACTCCTACAAGCCCAGTAGGAAGCTCTCAGTTCACAAATAAAGAAAAACTGAGGACCACTTTCCAAAAAAAAAAAGCCTTTAAAAATTCTTTGAGCCTGTATTTACCCTTTAAATGCACATGGTGTTTCTTACTTTTATTTTCCTATTAATTTTAGAGGTTGCTAATGATTTTGTCACTCCTTTCTTCTTTTTGTTTTCCTGTCTGCAAGGATTTGCAAAGTACACATACTCATTTAAAGCTGAACTGGAAAGGTTCAACTCATGTCTTCTGGGAAACTGTGGTTGGTATTACCAACACCAAGTAATGACATCTTCAGCTTTCTCAATACATAGTTTTGTAATGAACAGAAAAACTATGAACAGTTTCCCACTATGGCTCCTGTGGGAAACAATGAGCCAGACAGCAATTCCCTGTCCATGTTAACAGTTTGGCAAAAATGAAATGCAGAGCTGAAGGTGGAATGATATTTAGAAAAAGCTTGAGGATATTGTGTCTGATGTGTCAGCATGAATGGAAGTGGTCACTCACAAACTGTATGTGCACTTGTACTCTGATAGAAAAATCTTCAACAGATTAAAGATACTATATTCACTTTTAATCATATGTGCTTTACTTAGGAAAGAAATGGAAGGTCAAAAAGCTATGATCTAAGCAAGCAAATGACATTATTATCATTACAGCACTTTTGAATATATGATTAGTGTCAGAAATTTAAGTTTATCTTTTGCAGCAAAAAAAGGTCAGTCCTTCATGCTACATATTATCTCAATTTGTTAAAGAATTCTGTAAAATTATAGAACGCTTGAGAAACTTGAAGGAGACAAAAAGATGAAAAGCAGTATCCAAAGGCATAAAAAAACAGTGGGTGGAGGAGATATGGCCAGAGAAGAAGGAATTGAGTGTTTTAGCAATTTCATGATGGATATATTGAATAAGAGAGAGAGTCATGAAACAAAACAGTACTTAGGGATTTTCATTGCAGGAATAAGAGAACAGAACATAAGTGGGTTTTCTCTTCTTTTCTTTCATGGGAATTAATTATTGGTGAACAAGAAAAGTTGGAAGTCTATTTATATACTAATCTACCCTTTGGTGTAACTTAGGAATCAACAGCAAAAGCTGTGCCTTGTCTGTCCTATTCCCTTCTTACCTACAGTGGCTTTCACTTCTTCCAATTAACTGGGATCCTCTCTTAAAGTGGAAGAAAAATCTTTTCTTTCAGTTCGCTAAAATTAAGTTTTGATTTTAATGAGGTTATTATTTGACTATATTATATGAGTTTATTCAGAAGAAGATTCCAAATCTTAAACTTCTAAGGCTGCAATTAAATAAAAACCCATCCTTTTTTTATGCCCCATTCTCATTTGGAAAGCCTAGAAATTGCATCAGTTAACAGAAGCTTGGATACTTCAGTGAAGCACTCAGCACTGAAACAGTACTGAAAACCAACCATATTAGTTGTACTGAGGGGACTCAGGAGCAGAGTATGCAAAGTGTAATGTAAAAGCAAACTTAGTTTTGGTGAGGTAAAAACAATTTAAAAAATGAGGAGGAACAGAAGGCTCTGCAGAGAAAGTAAACATGTTGGCAACAGAAGAACATCCACAGTATAGTCCAGCCCCGTTCTGTCTTGCTATCCTCAGTTGTATATGGGGAGATAGTAAATACTGAGCAATATGAAAAAAAATAGAGACTTCCGTTATTTTCAAATTGTACATAGAGTACAGGAAGAAATAGGGAAAGTGTGGTGAATAGTGTAAAGGGATAAAAACTCCAATATCTGGCTAACTCTCAGAAGCTGGTTGGAGATTCACAAATGAGCTGCTGTGAAATGTGTGCTCAGTTTCAGCTTTATGCTTCTTCAGATGAGGATGGTAAAGCTGTTAACCACATTCTGCTGTTTGCTTGCCCCCTCTTTTCAGAGGCCTTAACCACGGTAGCAGCTGCAACTGAAGAGGCAGTAAGTTTACATCTGGGACACCTCAGTTCCCTGTCTTGTCTGATAATATAAACTGGTGTCCACTTCAGTTTATGTTGATAAAACAAGTTATGAATTCAGATGGCTGAAATGATTGCAGTTCATTCAACTGGAGGAAGGAGAGGACAGGACAAATAAAATGTAAATATAAGTGGTAAGAACCACTATCCTTTTCTGTTATGAATTAAAAAGATAATCTCATAACACCAGAGAATGAAACATGTTTTGCCCATATACTTTTTTTTTTTTTTTTCATACTTTAATTCACCGTTTTTTTACTGAAAGAGACCAGAAAAACAGTAAGCCTCTCAAACATCTTGGAGCCCCTCTGTTGAACTTGAGCCGGTTTGTCAGTATTCAGTACACATACAATGTATATTGTACCAGGGGCCCAAAACCAGACACAGTTTCTGGATTCAGGCTTACCAGTGCTGAGCAACAGGAGGTAACTCCTTCCACACTGTGACCCAGGTTCCTGTTGCCAGGGAAGGGTGCTGGCTCCTGTTCAGCATGCTGTCTACAGAGACTCCCAGGGCCTTTTCAGAAGAGCCCAGTCCCAGCTTGTGTTGCCACAGCTGGTTCCTTCTGAAGTGCAGCCTGTCCTCAGTGAATTTAAGCTAATGTCCCTGCTGGTCCTTTCCCCAGGCCTGCTTACTTCCTCCTAAATAGCAGCTCCACCCTTAACTATTTCCTTCCCAGTCTTGCAGTATGGACAAACATGCTCACAGACATTAATCTACCATTTTAAGATGTAAATTTGTAAAGGACTTTTAAATTTTAAATAGATTTGAGGCTTGTCATTTGATACATGTGAAGTAAAGAGCAACCAGAAGTCAGGCAGTATTTTTCTATCCCATTTCAAGCAGGCTCATTCTTACAGAGAGTGGGGTTTTGCGTTACTCCAAGCTGGGAGGAGAGAGAATGAGACTATCAGAACTTCAGTACTTCAGATTCCCTGTCACAAAAAATGTCAACATGAAACATCTGGGATAGAGATAGACAGGCTGCTGCATGGGGAATAGTCTGAACACAGTTCTGCACTTACATGAGCACCAGAAAAAGAAAAGTTATGCATTAATTTTCCCATAAAATTTTAAAATAATATATATAAATGCCATCCCTGGAAAGGTAGTACTACGTCCTCATATAATCAATGAATCACAAAATAGTTAGAGTTAGAAGGGACCTCTGGAGATCATCCAGTCCAACCCCCCTGCCAAGTCAGGGTCACCTAGAACAGTGACACAGGAATGTGTCCCTTGGGTTTTGAATGTCTCCAGAGATGAGATGTGTCCCTTGGGTTTTGAATGTCTCCATGATCTCCCTGGCAGAACTGTAAAAAATGAGTTTCGCAAGTTACCAGTTTTGTTGGTGACTTTAGTTCTCAGTCAGGAACGCTACATAACTCATATTAGTGATCCTGTGGACTTAAATTTTAAATGGGCTTTAATGCCTTTTAAGAGAAAAGAGGATGAGTCTGCTGGGGATGCAACATACACTTTAAGCAATTACTCAAAAAAATTTACTGTCAGAATCAGATGTAGGGCAGAACTCTGGGGCCACATCCCACGGCAGTCCAATGTAGCCATTAAGACTGCAACATCAACATGTTTAAGAAAGGCTTAAGGTTTTATTAAACAAAAAATAAATTCTCTGCTGAATTCAGTGTTATATATCTTCATTTTTCCATGTACTGCACAGTTGCCTACTGAGACAGTACTACAATTTTTTGTAGCTCGTCAGGATACATACTCTGAAACAATTGAAGAATTAAAGGACACAGTCTTTAACTGAGTTCTTTCACTCCCATACATATTAATAATATGTACTTTCTGCCACACTTAGGTTTCAAAGCTAATATCCTGACAAAATAAGTGTCAGTTTATAACTCTCATAGCCATCTCTTTTGTTTTGCAGATATTCTTTGCATATATTGCCTGGAAGAAGGTAAGAAGAGGTCTCAATTTTGCTGAGAATACAGCAAATCTGCCAGCCAAAAATCAAGTGCATCAAGCTTTGTCAGCCAGCCTTTGGTTTTTAATCAGCAACTGTTTGGGTTTTTTTCCCAAATAAAATCAGGGTTAGTCCCTAAGATCCAAACACACTGAAGTAGCTGCTTGCAGGAACTCCTAACAAAGAGAAATGGAACCTTGTTCATGGCATAGCTGATACCTTAAACACACAACTTAGGATCAGCAGTGGCATTTGCAAATTCTCATTTACAATTTCTCTTAGAAATTATATGTTCTTATTTTCTTTCATTAAGCAAGAAACGCTTGTTTTCTAATCAGCAGTCTCACCAACATTTTTATGTGAAAAGCTTAAAGGCAAGCAGTTACTCATCCTAGTTAATACAGTGAAGGAGAGAAAGGTGATGGTAGTCAGCCACAGCCTCTATAAATGGCTGTAGGTACTGCACTTAAGAGGTAGAAGGCTCCCTACATAATGCCCTTTGTCATCCCACTGGGGATATATTTACACTGTGAGTTTGTCTTGTCCTGTTCTGTTCCCAAATCCTAATCCCTGAGTGTGCCACAACACCTCCCTAACTCTCACCACCTTCTGGTAGGTGCTCAAAAGAATGGAGGAAGCCAGGTTGAAAGAACATACTAGGTACAGTCTATGTCTATTCTGCCTATCTGAGGTGGAATGTGGAACAATTTTATTCCGTGCACCAAAGCCAATCCTCCACTACTGCCTCCAACAGCCCTATATCTTCCCATGCATCATACAACTCAGGTACACCAGGCTCAGGTCTTCGTGCTACCAAAATCACTGCCCCAGGAACACTTTGAACTATCAAGAGCAGTGAGCTCCTGAGACAGGGAGGGTGAACATAATGCACAGGATGGGCCTCAAGCAAACATTGTGTAGCATGGCCAGTGCCCATCCACCCAGAAAAGTACAAGAACAAGAACGGCCTTACTAAAACCACACTGCACTGCCAAAAGTACATGCAGACTGCACTGCTGACCTTCTACTGCCCTCTGAGGGCAGGAGGCAGGCACATCATGCTGCCTTTACAGAAATGCTGAAGTCTGAAAATCTGAATCTCTGAGGAAGTATTGTAAAAGGCTACAAGATCACAATTCTCTGATTACAAATCCACAGTCTCATTTCAGAAACATGGACAAGACCAAATGGTAGTGGCAAGAGGAGCTGCAAATGGAAATACAGATCAAAATACTTTCAGTACTGTAGCTCAGTAAACCAGGAAGAAGTCACAGGCAAAACACACCACATCACTGCAATGCTCAGCAATCTGAGATACTTCACAGCAACTATTCTACAACTATTTTAGTGGAAGACTTTGTACAGTTTACATAAACAAGTTAAAGGAGGCTTTATTTCATGAACCAGGAGCTCCACAGGTCATCTTCTCCAAGCCCCCTGCTCAAGCAGGGACACTGAGTGCCAGTTTCCCAGGACAGCTACTAAATATTTCCAAATATGGAAACTACACCACTTCCCTTGGCAACCTTGCCAGCACTCAGTCACCCTCAGAGTAAAAAATGGTTTCCTGGTGTTCAGAGAGAACCTCCCATTGTTTAATGCTGTGCCCATTGCTTCTGGTCCTGTCTGTGAAAGAGGATGGTAATACTTTTGCAAGGAACCAAGTAGACGGAAGTTAGTTTATATATTACATTCCAGTGTCTAACTGTCTTAGTGTGATATTTCTCCCCTGGATTTTGTCTCAAACCATCACACTAACTAAGTGGGTAGCACAGGACACTCCCTGCAAAAGCTCTGGTTCCTGTCAGGGAAAAAAAAAGTATGAACTGCAGGAATTGCAGGGATGTCCCCAGTGCCATCAACGACTCAGTTGATGGTT
>VZTN01036279.1:2190-24266 GCA_013400515.1 Erpornis zantholeuca | reverse complement strand
TCATACTGGGTTCTTTCCCACTACCCAACCCACCCTCCCTACCATGACTTCTTCTTACTTGTTATTTCTATTCAGGGTCTTACTTTCTGTGATTGCCCTGGCTTTAAGTATGGCTCGTTCCTTGCCCCAAGAACTCATTCTTCCTTGGTCTCAACACACCCTTCTCAGTTCCAGGACCAGCTTCTCCAAACACTTCAGCTACCCTCTGACCTCTCTTCCAGCAACAACTTTGGGGTTTCAGCTCTTATTTCTTAGCACAGAAAGTGATGTCCCATAGCAACCCTGACTTCAAACCCACCAATGACATGATAAAAAAGCATTATCATACTTTGTTAAAAAGAATAAAAACACAGCTATAACATACCTAGCCATATAGAGAACCATATTAATGGTCTTCTCTATGATTCCTTTCTAAAAAAGACTAGTTAGATAACGAAACCAAGAATTTAGTTTTTTATGAAAATTCATATATCAGGTTAAGAATATAGGTAGTAACATGCAAAGTCAAATATATCACATGACAGGAATTTTTTGCTTATTATTAATTCATAAACTAAACCAAATCAAATCCTCAAAGACTCTTAGCATCTCAATTCACCTGAGTGGTGGCAGTTGAAGTAGTACTGCTCCTGGACCCCCACATCTGCTGGAACTGCACTCTAATTTCTGCAAACGTTTCAATGATGACTGCAATAAAAACATTCTGGAAAAAGAACAAGAAAGAATGGCTGACACAAAGCTCAGCAAGCAGAAAAGAGAAGAAATTAATTCTAATATGATCTATGTTTCAGGCCAATTTAAAAAGACATATTTTGCAGTACCTTAACCAGCCAGGCCAGAAAGAAAATTAAGGTGATGAAATAGAAATATGAACGCCATCGGGGAAAACTGTCGATTGCGCGGTACATAAGGAACACCCAGCCTTCCTGAGAAGCAGCCTCGTAAACAGTAAATATGCTTGTACCTGCCAGAGGAAAAAACAAAAATGCTTGGCATTAAACCTCCCTGAAAGTTTTCAATATCAGCAAACAACAAACTTTTATCTATTTTTATCCTATTTTTGCTTTTTCTAAAAAATGTTAGCTCTCCTCTCCTCCTTCAAAAGAAGTTTCTCAGGAGCATTTCCACATTTCTTCCTTTTGCAATTGAATATGAATTGGTTTGGTATAGATCAGACTGACTCCTTTCCCTCCTGACTCCTTTCCCTCCCTGAACAAACATGTATAATCTCTTACAGGGTTCACTAACAGTATGCAAATGCCTCCAAAGGCAGAATTTGTCCCATCATTTGCATTCAGCACCATCCCTGAGAAAAGGCAGATTTAACAAGGATTAACATTTAGTAGATTAAAGAAATTACTAATAATATCAGCAACACTGAGCAAGCAGAAATACACCAAGAAGGTGCCTGACACTAGCAAGCACAGGTAAGCATATATAGCAAGCTACTCATCCATTTTGAAATTCAGATAGTAGCTGCATTAACATACATATGTTGCCTTAAAAAAGCATTTTTAAGTTGAACTTGCTATATCACTCTGGGGAGTGGGGGGAGAGAAGATGAAAGGAAAGTTATGAGAAACCTTTTTGTGCAGAAACCACTTTTGAATAAAAGCTATAAATCTACTAATTTTAAACTTAAAGTCCAAACTCAACCTAATGTCTGATTGATAACATGCTTAGACAGTTTGCCCTTCCTCCTTATCATTGCAATGAAAGCTTCAAAGTAGACACCAGTTATGGATTGTAAGTCATTCTTGTTTAAAGCAATTTTTTGTTCCAAGAAGAAACACAATTAAACTGTGAAATTAAACTGTGAAATCTCACAAACTGCTGTGAAATCACAGAATTGTCCTACAGCCACCTGCTAGCTCTGCTCCACTACTGCTTTGTTTCATGGAATGTCTTCAATAAAAGAGAGGGAGCATGAGGAGTATTGCCCTTAGCAAAACACAGCAGCTGCTAGCAACATAAAGACAGAAAGCTGACTATCTGATCCTTTTACAGAGTAAGAAGTGGTTCTGGGCAGAAATTCCAGAGTCCAGGAGTTTCCCAAAAAATCACACCAGCCTAAAAGGAGTTCTGCACCGTTATTTTCCCACTGAATTTGCAACATCTATATCCTTTCATCTGCTAACAGGGATGGGATGAACCTGGAGCCAGGGTCTTCTTTTTGCAGATAAATCTTCACTTACGAATGGACTTTTTCCATCGAACACCTACCTTTGATAGGTAGGTGTCGAATGGTTAAGATGGGCGTGGTGGGTAGGCAGACTGTTAATCCCTTCTGTTAGTTTTTCTAGTTATTGGATTCCTTTCTTTTTACTGCATATGGTTCTCAGGACCAAGGGAAAGAAATGAAAAGGGAAGGAAAGAAAAAGCATTCAAGCATAGAAAGCAAAATCCTTTCTATTTCTTCAGAAGAAAAAGTGGTCTCTATCAATTCTAAAATATTCATCAGTGATTACCTCATGGGTATTTTACATTTCAAAAATTCAAAAAGTAATGGTTCAGTTGTCTAATAATACACTGTTGCTGAACCGATTAAATTATTGAACAAAACAGTGCTGTTGAGGACAGGCAGAGATTAAGGAAAAAAAAGGAATCTATTAAAAGTTGCTGGCTAAGAAACTGTCATTAGTCATTACCAATGGGAAGTCACAGTGAAGATTAGTAAAATAGAGGGGATGTCATGCAAAGTATTTATAACACATCACTGGGCCATCTGCCACAGTAAAGCAATACTGTGAAGGGACAAAAATGCACAATTAACCCAATTAAAATCAGTTTGCCTGTGACACTAAAGTAAAAATGTCTCTATAGTGTCTAACTGGTAGAGGTATTCTTAAGGCTATTAGAAATCAATCCCTCTTAAGAATATACATTCTTGTTCAACATATGTGACTAGAAATTAATAAAACTTTCATTACTGATGCCAGGAACCATGCTGTCAACTATCTATGGAAATTGTTTTTCGGCTGGATACAGAATAAGGGATGCAACACCATGAAATGTTTTGCCTTCAAAAAGAATAGTAATTCTTAGTTAACATCTTATTGCATGTTTTTGCTCTTCTGTTTTTTTCTGATTATTTCTTTAATATCTGACTACCTCTTCCTAAAGCCAATGCGTAAGTTATTAAAAGACTCTCCTCTCACAGCAACATACTATGTTTTTCTCAGCATGTTCAAAGCCATATGGAGGGTGAAAAAGTATCAAAATTTTAAGTGATGGTGGGATACATCCCAAAAAAACAGACATTGGAATGCTGCCATAAATGAAACCTAACATATGCCCCTCAGATCAAATGGCAAATTTCTCGTTTTCTAGAGATGTCTGCATTCTATCAGTGACACAGTGTCTCTTCCTACTAGTTAAAAGGGCTTAAGTAATGACAGCTCAGTGCTAAGAGTCTCATGGTTAGAGAGAGAGAACATAGATCCCTCTGCATCAGGAGTATGGGTGTCAAAGGGAATGAAAACCTGCAGGGCCTGGCTATTCAATAGGCAACAGGCCCCACTACTTCAGAACACAGTCACCTCTTGCCAATGTCCTGAACATTAAGACCATGATTTATGCAATATAAGTGCAGGGATCAGCGAGACTTTTCAGTCATGAAATAGCTTTGAACCATGAAGAGAGTTAAAGGCATGGTTGTTATGACACTGCTCATCATCTTAGGCATGTTGGCATGGGCAACTTGCTGAATTTGAGATATAAAAATATCTACCAAATATTTATGATGATTTGCCTATTTATTTCAGTAGATGGTAAAACCTTAATGGCATTAAATATTAATTTGGGAAGAACGTCCTGATGACAAAAGAGATAAAATAAAGTAACATGGTTTGAAGTTTTTGTGTTTGAACTTGTCTAAAAAATTCCACATTTTGATGTTATGATAAAACAATTCCTTTAAACACAATGATAGTGAAACAAAACAAAGAACGAAAACACTTCTCAATTAAAACTAAATAAATCAACATCATAATCTGTACCAATCTCAAACGACTACTTTTATCCAAGCAAGAAACACCTGTATCTTTGGAAATGTTTTACAGCTGCACATGGTCATTGTCAAAGAGAAAAGAAAAAAAAGTTCAGAAAATGAAAGATTTAGTGAAATACTGGGAAAGAGATTGAATCTTGCTCAATTTATGTGACATTTTCACTTGCTCCATACTGTATAGAAGATAAGACAGCAATCAGAGATTAACTGTATCCTTACTGATATTGTATGTTCAGTATATGGGGATTCAGCACCAGAGTGCAGGGGGCTTATTTCTTCTTCAATACATGTGCCTGTCAGATCTAGAACATGGGAACATTAGCCTGAAGGAGCTTGGAGGGAATAATTGCTTTAACACCTAAATCATTATCATAAAAGAAAATTCTAATGGTATCCATGCCTAATCAGGGACCAAGGTAACCTGGCTCTTCCATGTTCTACAGATAAATAGATTACCAGGGAAACAAAAAGAATTAAAAGAGCCAGACGACATAGGTGATGATTTTTCTTAGGGGAGTAAAGAAATTTAACCTGCCAAAACCCTATCTTTTAAACAACTAAGAAATATAGAAGGTATATGTATTTTTAAAGTGACACAAAGTTAACAGAAAAATAGTCTTACTATGCAGGGATGGTCTTTAACGTACTGTATTTTATATTTATTAATATTTTTTGTATACACAGGATTTTCTGCTTGTTTCTGTGACTGTGACACCACTAAGCTCTGTGACATCATCTCCTTGTATAATCAGTTCCTTCTGCAAATGGACATCATGAAAAAGAGAGTGCACTGAATAATGCTGTAGTTTTGTAATAGAAGAATTAAGGGAGCAGAGCTAAAAGGTCACATGGAAAATTCACTGAGTCTGGAAACAGAACCCTTTCATCCTAACTTGATGATGTATTCTTGCTTCTTCATTCAAAATCCCATATTATTTGAGGAAGAGAATGTATGGTGCTGAGAAGTTGTCTTTCATTAATTAATATCTTTGAGCTATGTGTAGCTATTCCAATTGAGAAGCAAAACCTGAAAACTAAGCTTAGATATGCATTAACACTAGCAATTTCTGCATGTGTACTTTATGTTTATTGACTATCTTGGCATACCATGTTAGGATTTTTTCAGTTTTCTTGTGACTGCTGTGAAGCTGCTAAGAAAGAAAATCTACAAGAGGGTCACTTGATGTAAAAAAACCAAAATGAAACAAAACAAAACAAACCCCAAACAAATTGCTGTTTCAATGTCTTGTTTTTCGTTTTAATCAGGAATTATTCAGGCAAGTAAAAATCCATGCGTTGTTATCAAAGGCTTAAACCACTACCCATTGCCAGGCGTGGTATGCAGCAGACGCCGGGCAGTGACACGCTCCCTTCCCTTACTGTACAGCAGCCGCTAGATGGGGGCCGTGCACCTCGGGCACATCTGGAACATCAGGCGGCGGCAGAGCGCCCACCCCAGAGAGCGCAGACTGTCAGCCTCTCGGTGCGCCGGCAAAAGGATTGATTCTTCTATTTGCCTGCAAAATTAAGCCGCCTTCTAAACAGTGCTGCTGTCTAATTTCGCTCTGCTGTGCTGCACACTGAAGGCAGCCTTCCTTAACACGGTTCTGTGAGTGATTGTCCATAAGGCAGTGACCTCTTCCTTAGCTATGGAAATGTTATCATGCTTGTTTCTGTTCCTGTTTCGGCAGGGCATGGATATTTCATTTGACCAGTCAGCTTTTAATTTATCTTATCTTTCAGTATTTTGTAAAACACCGCATGCAGTCAGGGTTTTCCAGGTGTTTTATACTATTACTTCAGTGAAACTAGAAAGGACTAAAAATTGTCCAGAAATGCAAGGACAAAGTTGTTAACACCTCTGGGAAGCAGCTGGCAGACAGGACTGAAATCAACTAAAAGATCAAATCCTGAATGGCTTCATGGGGTTTCTTGCTTGTCCCTGAAAGAGCAATCTATTTTACTTTCCCAAACCAACTCTCACCAGCCAGTTTGCCAGCCGGCAGAAATTAGGAGGAAAAAAATAAAAACCAAAACATGCCAATGGTCTGCTCCTCTGTTGAAACTTCAAGTCCCAGTGCCATTTGCTTGTTACTAAGCTGCTGAAAAACTGATTTACAACAGCAGAAAAAACCCACACCGCCAGTCTGAACACAGACTTTTAATCCTTGCTAAGCATAGTGACTTAATATATACAGTAATGATTTGTCACTGATTCTTCATTTTGAAAATCTATTTGCTTATGAGAAGATGAAGCTTTTATGTATGAGAAAACAGTAAAAACAGAGACTGTACAGATAAAAGAACCAATATGGTTCTTTTCAAAGAAACATTGCAAATGTAAGTTCTAGGATCAATGCAATCTGACCTACAGACTTAGTAAAGGAAAGACAAAGTCAGTAGTCAACTGCCAGAAAAAAAAAGGACTTGTCTGCACTGTTTGCAAGTATTTTAGAAATGTGTTCAATATTCAGAAGAGTCAGCTTACCAACAGGAATGTAGCAATGCTGGCCACATGCATTGACTGCACAGGGTAAATAGGAGAGTGTTTTGGGTAAGTCCATGCTTAGTTGTGCCATTAATGTCTTACATGTGATAGTGCTTATGCTCCCTGATGTAATATTTTATGCTTTGAAAAGAGAAATCTGCTTTACATTTTTGAACAAGTCCAAGGTGTAAAGAAAGACCAACATTTTTCAAAATTACTTTATGTGTGTTTTGTTTATGGACATTTAGCCAGACTATCATTTATATCTGCTTTTCTTTAATATTTTTTTGATTAAAATAGCTATAGATTCACAAATAACTTAGCAAAGAGAGATTCAAAATGCCAGCAGAACTCACAAGCTGACTTTATGTGCAGAAATACTGTCTGCTTTTTCCTTTTGGCAATTACACAGCTGTAGGGCTAATATACTCTCTGTCTGACAATCATTTTTGTGAGTGTAGGGAGGCAACTTTACAAAATTTAGTGGCAGCTGATGAGAATCAAGTAAATGCTGAGCTGCAGCACACATGGCTCCCTGTAAGCTCTGCAGCACAGTCAAGCCTCCCACCTCTCCTTCCTACTCCTAGAGAGTATTTTTAAGGACACAACTTTTCTCTGATCTCTGGGGTCTCATCCTCAACAGAATGAGCAGAGCTTCAGGCTGAACCCTAGAAATAGGATACTGCCATAGCTGTGCTTTTCCTTATTGAACTGTAATAATACTTTTCAGCTCTAGAAACGAAAAATATAGAAATCCCTAGGCCTTGGCTTTAAGAGGGACAAACACTGTGAAGGTGGGCCAGCCACCATCTCAGTCTTTCCAATGAACTGCCTCTGACTGAAAGTACAGTCATAGTAGAGTCAATGCCTGATACCGTAAATGTTATGACAAAATTATATAACATATAAAAGTTCAGTGGAGGAATCTCTATAATTTAATAACTTATTCCTCTGAAAATGAACCATCATGTTATAGGACTGTTACGTCTTCTTTTAAAATGCATTACAAATGTAGACGTGTTTAAAACTATACAGTGAAAGTGGCAGCCCAGAAATCCAAATTGAGAAATTCCCCAAAATTGTTACATTTAAAATTTAATGAACACTTTAAGGGTTATCATATTAAAGAGGAACGTTTAAGGCATAATTTTTTGTACAGATATTATGTATTTGTATTGTCATTCACCCAAATGCTGGGAATGACTATTAAAAACAAGGTAGTGATGGATTATTTTGTTAGAGAGAAAACAAAGTATGGAAATCTTCCTTGACATAAAGCATGTAAATTCAGCACTGACTTTTATACACTATTAATCAAATCTATTCACTTGTTGCATTAGCTTTCCCAATAGTCACAGACAGAGCAATCTAATTCATTTTAAGCACAGTCATGAAACAGGAAAGCTGCTTGGTCCTAAAGCTCTGTTTCAGTTTCACTTGGTTCCTCTAGGCATCACCTGTGAATTGTAAGCACTTCTCTGAGGATGTACTTGCTCTCTTAAAATGAAGAGATCAGCCCCTTTCTCTTGAATGAATAACAGTTTCAAAAGCAGTTGCATGAAATTTTACCACAGTCAGTGGCAAAACTGCTGTCATCTTAAATTAGATGCTTTCAAAAATCCCCCTCAAAAAATCCCAATTTCATTTGCTTCAGCTATAGTGTATATCTGAACAAGATTTTATTCTTTTATAAAAGTTTCACCAAAGGGCAACAGTGGAAAATCCCAACTAACAAGGCATGCTGAGTATTCAGTGAACAGAAATAAGGCAGCAACAGCACTCAGATCAATGCGTGTCTGTAAGAAAAAATAACAGAGAGTAAAGCTGGTTAAGCAGACATTATAAAAACCAATACATGTCAGAAATCTCATTAGCCTCCACACACAGGAGGAAATATACAGCGTCAAATGCATCTTAAGAGACTAATCTAACTGAAGAGACAATAATATCCCTTCCTAAATGGAAGAAAGGAGCTCTATGATTGACTGCTACAAGGAAACCCAAATGACACTCACTCAATGACTTGTGTAGTTATTAATAATTACTCCCTGGTACCTTTTACATGCCACTAGAAGGAAAATAATTCACCTGCTTTGTTGATGTGAGGGAGTGGTTTGCCCACTATCCTAATAGGTGCAGTTAGAGAGTGTGTGGAGACACAGAAAAGGGGTTTAGTAAGCCAATAGCTCACTGAACCCTACAGCACCTTTATGAGATAAGCATATTGTCCTGCTACAGATGGCTGTATTAAGTTAGGGACTCTGAGACTCTCCTCAAGCAGCAACACAATCAATATCTAAGATGATGCTATCTTAAAGATTTCTGCTTTTAAAAAAGCTGGGTGTCAAAAGAAAAATAACCTGATATTTTTTAAATAAAAACCCCATACATGGATGTCAGAAAAAAACCTAACAACTTCTTTTCCTTTCCTTCAGAAAACTGAATACTGAATTGAAAAGAAAACCAATTCTTGTAACATCTGACTTGTTTTATTCATGACTGTCTTAAAGAAAGTATTTGCATGACCAGAGATCTACTGATTATCAAAAGAATTCTTGGAAGACTAGCACTAATAGACTAAAGCAGCTGGCAGATTTATTAGGAGATTAAAATCAAAATCTTTGGCAAGAAAAGCTGTATAAACTGCCAGGTATTTCTTGGGAGAGAGAATTTCCAAAGTTTTAATACACTGTCTTTAAACCTTGTTTTCAATATTATCTCCTTCTGCAGAAATGCTTTCTGATCTTTATGCACTACTGAAAATAGTCCCACACACCCATAACAGAAATTTCTGGCATTTCTCACTGTCAAATCAATGTTTTGTTTTTTTTTTTCTCAGATAGGCGTTTTTCCTGTTTTTTCAGCATTGAGTTTACCTGCAAAGATGTTTATTCTTTGAGTAGGTGTGTGTCAACTCTGTGCTTTGACTCAAAGCTGCATTAATTTCTTATAGACCAATGATATTTAACATATTTTTCCTTCAAAGCTTTTTACTAAAGTGGAAAATGCGGCATTGTGTACTGAGTCACATGAACACATGGTTTGAAAAAAAAGACTGTGTATGAAAAAACACGTTTTGGCATTGCTCACTGAAGCAGTTTCACAAGAAATACAGATCAGACCTACTCCTAGCAAATTTTTGTCAAAGGTTGAGCTAAAGAGACCTCATTTTCCATATGAAAATAATTTTCAGTGGGTGAAATAAAATCAGAGCTTTTTGATAGGAAGGTGCAAACAAGTGCTATGCATAAATTCGGGGTTGATTTTCTGCACGCCATTTACTTCACAGTGACTACCTCTTTGTCTACTCTTCAATTAGAAAAAACAAAAAAACAACCTTGGAAGGCTATCCACTCCCTTCACTGAAGTCAAAGGCACCTTTAAAAGCATACATAAGAATAGTTACTGCTGGATGTTATAAACATGTTATCCTCAGTAATGTGTCTGCAAGTCCTACCATAGCTTGGGTAGAAATTTTGTGTTGTTACACTATGGCCCCATACTTGTCATAACAAGAAACAAATCCTGATCCCAGCTTGTAAGCTCTGCCAGTACATTTCTGTAATATTTTGGAGAGGAAAATTATGTTCACAGTTTTTAAATCTCACTGCCCAAAGTCATGCATGTAAGCTGATGTTCAGATAGCTGGATATAGTCAGATTCTTTGAGATGCTGAAGGAAACAAATTCAAAATTTTCAACCCTAAATGCTAGTGCTTGAAGCAAAAGAGGAATTTATCATTCCTTTAGCAGGAACAGAATTAAATTTCTGGCTCTGAGATTCTACCATTTAAGTCCCCACAAAACATAAAAGATGCTGGGAAACTGATATATTTGATCAACATGCTGTTTTAAAAACACCTATTAAATTTCCTGCAACATAAAAAATAAAACCAGAGATTAATACTATGAGATGCAGTCACAAGTAATAAGCACAACTGTTTCCAGACCCATTAATTCTACAATCTCTCCAAGATTGGTTTCCTAAATTAAGACAAATGCAACAGGACAACCTCAAAGAAATATCTGCTTCCAAAACTGACCTCAGGCAGATCTGTGGTACTCTGGTACTAAAGCCCTTTCCACTTACTTCCCTAGGAATCTTGTAAAAGTACCAACTAAATCCTATTAGTAGTATTCATGAGCTCAGGTCAGAGATAACTGTAATAGAGGAGAAATAACTGCTAGCAGACAATAGCAAGTGCTGGAATAACAGTCTACAGGACATTGTTTGCAGACCAAAGACCAATGCCAAGTAGATGATTTTATTAGTGGAAATCCTGCCCCTGACACAGTTCCACAGTTCAGGTTTCCACAGCATATGGCCCAGCAGCACTATGCATCCAAAAGATAGATGGCCAAATATCTAAGGCAACAGTGAATACACTAATGGCAGTAGGAAGTCCCCAAGTTCAACCTGCCAAAAAATAGAAAATGCAGAGGGCAAAACAGCGCTAAGTACTTGTCCCTGGCCACAAAGAAAAGCAAAGGATAATACTGGCATTGAAAGAAGTAGACATGAACCTGAGGTAGGCTGACTTTAGGTATTTTCTAATCATCAGAGAAATGAAGTCCTGAAAGAGTTTCTAATCTGGTTTTGCTTATTTTTCTAAGTTGGGACTTTACACTTTGAAGAATGGATATGACATGGTTCCTTATAGTCAAAAGAAGGAGAAGACAAGAGCATCACTAAGGTTCTTTCCAGATGGAAAACAAGGTTTCATCTGTAAATGTGATGATACAGGCCAAGAACAAACCAAACCCCTTCTAAGTTCAATAGAGTCCAATTGTTTTAAATAACACAGGCTGAATCCTCAGGTAGCAAATAGCACAAAAAATACAATTTCATTTTCATTTGCTTCTTGCCAGAGAAGATTTCTAAGAATGCTTCTAATGAAGTTATGCAGGAAGGATTAACACTGTGGTCTGTGCAGGAAGAACTCAGCAATGTGTCTGATTTAATAAAGTACTGCACAACAGTACAGCTGGGAAAAGAAATTCTTTGGTACAGTGTCCGGTTTTATTACAAAGTATGTGTTTACTCTGAACTGCACTGAAATTCTCCAGTTAAAACTCAGTTCCTGAGTTGCACCTTCCCACTTGTGCCTGAGGACACTGTAGACACAGGTGCAATTGTGCATATGTCTGTGGAAAATGAATTTCATATAAAGCTAACAAAATCTCAATACTTTGGTCAAAAATGTTCACTGCAGAGGCTCTAACAATTTGAGCACTCTAAAAGCTGCTGTCAGCATAGTAGGTCAAATCTATTTATAATTCTAATATTTAACTGAAATGAAAGACTGCTTAAGGAGCGAAGGAATTGAGCATGTGTTTAGAAGGAAGGGAGGAAAAAAAAGAAAAAGAAAAAGAGGTCACAGGTCTTGGAGATATTAAGAGTCCACAGGCTCATGAAAGCATGTGTGTTACAGATTTCATAGCATTTCTAAGGAATGAATGAAATCAGAAAGCATCTGGAGAAAGACATGCTGATGGAGACTAGCTTGTCTGGTATAACATAAAACATCATATCTGACAAATTTAGTAAAGTATTTAAGCAGAGAACAGAAACAGGTGTGAAGCTACTAAAATAGTATATTTCACTTAGGTTTAAGACACCTGTGAAACTGCTGTAGAAAGCAGGTTAACCACAGTTTGAGTAAGTGCACAGTAGAAGCAGCATTCTTCAGTGGATAAAGTGACCAGGTAAAAGCCTGGAAAGACTAATCTGATTTTGGAATGACCATAAAGACATCTATTAAATTAAACCTCCAAGCTTCCCAGAGCAACTATTCAAAACCAATATTCCCCCATGACACTCCAAAATCCTCTTCAGAATTTCTCTTAATGCTCAAATGACTGCAGTCAATATCCTTAGCTATTTCCAGAGTATTTATCACCTTGCTTTGTGAATGTCAGTGAAATACATATTTGTGGTTATGGTATAATAATGGTAGACTGCTGAAAAATTTTAAATATTTTTCAAAGTATGCAACTTCCATTCATTGTTACTACCTCCACCATGAATCCTCATTATTGCTCCATAGTTTTGTATCTGATAACAAGGACAAAAAGAAAACATCCAGGTAATGACAGAATTATGATTCTACATGAAAAAAGGTGAAAATATGAGAAAGAAAATGTATATGGACTTTGTTCTAGAGAAGAAGATTAAACAGTAATTCAACTGAAGCACTTTTTTTCAAAGAGAGATGGTAGTAGACATTTAATTGTCACTTAACCTCAGAATTCTAATTAAAATGCCTAAAATACATCTGATGCAAAACAAATGTAAGAAAAATGTTAATATGTACAATACAGCAATGGCTAATACAGAAGGATATTTTAACTAGTACACGTACAAGAATAAAAACCATGCAAAACCTGCCACAGGCAGGTAATTAGAAGAAAATAATACCAGAGTTTATCAGAAGAGACATACAGATATCCTGTTGTGACTAATCTATCTTATTTGCATTTTTCAGCCCCTGGGTAACATCTGTCAAGATGAATCAGCTACGTGTAGAGTCAGCTTCTTGAGATACAGAATACATTTCTGAAGTTTTTGTCTTGTACATATTACTATAGAGCATGTATGCTTCAAGAACAGTTAGATGTTGCTGTCTCGGTGATGACAAAGTCTTTTGACAGTGTATTTGCTAACTGTTTTTACATTTGTTTTGAATTTTATGCAAGAAATAATTTTAATTCTTTCTGTGTCATTAATTTTAAAAGTGTGCAACTTAGCTGGAAATGAGCTCAAAATCATCCAAGTTCACTGTTTAAATTTAGAGCCAAAAATTTGGAGCTTAGTTACTGCAATATTCTTCACATTGGAAAGAAAGAGGTCATAGTGTTGCATGGTTAACTCATTTTTGGATGCAAACTGAGATACATAACTTGAGGGTTGATACAATGATGAAATGAGATAAAGTAATGACCATTATGGCACTCTCCACAGCAAGGTGGCAGTAGTACAGATTTGTTGGAAAAGTAGAAGATAACCTTCTAAAAGAGTTTTTGGATGAGAGTGGAAAAGGCTGACTGTAGTATGGGAGAAGGTGTATGTTGACATTTCCCAAGATGGCCAGTCACTCCTTCCCTGGAGATGGAATTGCATATCTTCCTAAAGTCTTAAATCTGCTCAATATTAAGGAGTACCACCAAACCAGCTTGAACAATTAAGCACTCTGTCCACTGAAAACATCTGTAGATATTTTAGGAAAAACAGCCATTATTTGCATATTGAAACAATTAATATAACAAAAATGCCCCTGTGGCAAAGAGATCAAGATATATTTCCCAACACTGTGTCTTGAGTAATATAGAAGTGGTAACTATTTGTAAGATGTGTTAAAGATTTATTCAAAAGATTTAGTCAGATCACCTGCTAGATACTGCAAGACCTAGCTCTCAGTTTGTTTCCAACCAAAACTTATGATCAGAGTAAAGAACACACAAGGTATTTCATGTTCTTAGGTAAGATTTTGGTGTTTCAGGCCATTCCTATTCTTTCTCAGTTGCTATGAGAAACGCAGTAACTGGAAGTGAACGGTCTTACAGTTTTTTTAATAAATATTTCAATACTTCACAGCAGATCCAATATATTATACCATTCTTTCAGCTTGTAACCTAGATATTTTCCAATACCACTCAATGCATACTAGATATCGTGGTAAGAATTTCTTCACGGGGCAATGTCATGACATTGACAATGGAGTAGAATACAGTAGCTACTGGAAGTCTCTAAGAAGAATCGAGAAAAAGCACTGGGAAAAACAAACATTCAGTATTTAAATATTTGAGTAACAGAGTAACAAAGTGAGACTGCACACTATTTAATGAAGAAGGAGCACGGCATCACACATTAGCCGCAGGGTAGCAGCATGTATGAAGCCAGTTACCACAGACGAGGTGATGTGATGGAGAGTCACACCTAAGCTGCTGCTCTGTGTGTGCTCCCCCCTCTAGAGTGGCCATCTGTGAACTAGATTTTCTGGAATAGCATTATCCCCCCTTATTCCCCAGTAGAAATGGGAATGCCAAGCTGCAAGCTGGCCCTGTGTTATCAAATCAAAGGTCTTAAATCAAAAATGATTCAGTAAGCTGCTCTAATTACAGTAACAGAGGGCATGTTGCATGAGTAGTGCACACTGGATTTCTAGTGGGTGGTTTTGCTCATTTCCACCAACTTCATGAAAACAATGTCTAGGATAGAATAATCAAATCTCAGGAGATGAGGTAAAAACCACTTGTCCCCTGCATTACACAAGTGCTGAAGGTCAAAGCCTGTAAACTGGTCACATCCTGAAACTCTTGTCTGAAAGTGAAAATCTTCCACTGTGAAAACAATTACCTCTATTACCCGATAACTGCAGCTTTCATTATGCAGCGCTATATTGTCTTAATGGCACTGACTGATATTTAAACCGATAGGATCTAATTTTCTTGGTATGGAATGACAGGTTTCTAATTGCCTGACTTCCTTCTCTGTCTATTGGCTAAGAGTTTTCTGCTCCTTATCATGGCTGAAATTAGTCACACCTTTTGTTTCTAGGCTGTTCACATACCTGTCACATCTTTAACTCCTCTTTCTATTTTTTCTCATTGTTCTCCATTCATTGTCAGGCTGTGAGTTGCTGAGTAGCTATCCACACAAACAGTTATTGTTTTTGACACAAGCCTTTCTTCAACTCTCATGCAGAGTGAAAACTGGTGGGCTGGGAGGTTGGTTTTGCTTGAAGCAAGTATTTCTATTTGTTTTCTTAGTAAATCCTCATTATGGAAATTATCTTAGTGTGCATTTATTTCCCTTTGACCACAGTATTCCTACAACACATGTGCCTTGGTTGCTTTATTTAGCCTCTCAAAGCTATCTGACCCTTTGGTTACCATTCTGCACTAGGGGAAAAAGAAATGTCACTGTAGATAATAGACCTGAGTGTTTTATCTCACACTTTCCATAGGAATTATAAATAAACTGTAGCAGCAGTAAAGCAAATTTCCCCCTCTGCCTTCACAGAACATGTATCATAAAATCATGCTGGGAGGCCTTTTGCTAGAGAAGCAGCAGTAGAAAGTAAGGACGAGAAGGTCACTGTGGAAATAGTATTTACACTGCACGTAACTCACACACAGCAGCAGTGGGCACTGGCAGACAGAAGGGTTTCCAGGAGTGGGAGTGCAATGGTTGTCCCCAGCTAGGGGTGCTCTCTGGGAACTTGGATCCTGCAGAGCCAGCCGCAATGTCTCCAGCACCACATTTCACAGCAAGCTCCAATCCAGGCCTCCTCAAACCCTTGTGCTGTAGCACACACATCTGTCCTCTTAAGAAGCAGGGTAGTAGGGAGCAAGGGGTGAGGATACTTAAGGGGTTCACTAATAACAGCTCTGCTGGTGCCAGTGCTCTGCTGCATTGGGTTTTTTGGTTGATTTTTATTTTAAATTATTGCACTTTGATCTCCTACCAGTCTCAGAAGAAAACTTTCCTATATAGAATTTAAGGCTATGCTACTTCAGATAAATTAAGAAACAGTCCATGAGTTTTATGTCAACAAGACATCAATTCATCTGAGGTGATATAGCCTACAGTTCAAAAAAACATAACAAGATGCAATTAAAACTTGCATTTGACCTGCCTCAACTTTCATTTTATCAAACTCTTCTAATAAGTCTGTTTTTCTGCCACATTTTGTTCTTTCACCTTTTCATCTTATGATCAGTGACAGTTTATGGGCCTTTTACCTAACATCAGCAAGTATGATTTTATTTTTTTTAACATTGTCATCACTGTCATCACTGTAACACAAGCACTTATTAGAAGGCATATTAGAATAAAAACTTCAAAAATAATTACTTTGAAAATGAAATCTAATCAAAATATATTGGTTCAGTGTGCAAAAAACTCTTTCTTCATTCTCAGGAGCAGATGGGAATGAAAGAGATAGAAGGAAGTGCACAGCACAGACACTGGACAGGTGATTCAATTCTATGCAGCATAACATAACAACACAGGTGATATATCCAAATACATATTGTAGCAAAAGATGCCCACCAGGAAAGGTCCACAGTTACAAATAAAACAGAGAACAAAAGGAAAAGTAAAGTTTTCTGGAAATGTGTTTTATTTCATTATAGATCCACCTACCAAGTACCAACACCAACCCCCTGAAATGGCAAGGGAAAGTATGTTTAACTGAAGACTCTCAGCAGTAGTAAAGTTTCCTTTACTGCCAGTACAACTATACTAGTCTATTCACATTAGTCTCACATGATTGCCTGGCTTAATGCAAGACTCAATTACTTTGGGATTAACACAGCAATAAATTAAAATTCTGGAGGGCTGCTCAAATTCCTCTAAGTTTCCAAAACTCTACAATTTCCCACATTCCATTTGTTAGTGTCAGAGCTAACTCATCATAACACTCAATATAACAATAATAACATTAATTGTGCAATTTTTTTGTGTTTCTAAACCACTGCTTAAAAATAAAAAGTCTTAATTAACTAGGCAACTAGAATGGCTTAACTGAGAAAAGTGAAGCCTACAGGAACATCAGGTAGCTAAGGAAGTGGGGTTTTTTGTTTGTTTTGGTGGCGGTTTTTTGTTTGTTTGTATGTGTGTATTTTTGTTTGTTTGTTTGTTTGAGTTTTTGTTTGGTTTTGTTTGGTATTTGTTTGGTTTTGTTTGGTTTTTCGTTTGTTTTTTAATTCAGGCCACTTCTTCAGTTTTCTGAAATCAGAAGTATTGTCTTAGTATCCTCTGTGGGTTTAGGTATCCCTAACACAGAAATACAGAGCCACATTGTTTGGTAACTACCATATCTCATCTCTAGCAGGAAGAAATAGTGAATCACATGCATTGGCCTGCTTTTTATAAACCTTTTCCACAACTATTAAGTAAGAAAAAGTGTATTTTTAAAGTATTATATATAGGAATAATTACTTACATGCATAGTTAATAGATGGTTATGATCCCTGGCCTGTCAGGCTACAGGAGCAAGTGATTTTAAAAAGATAAACAATATATATATATTTATGACCAAAGAAGTCAGTAAATAAAGGCCAATCCCTCAGTGTCTGCCCAGCAGAAGCCTCCACTCTCAGGATATAAGCATTTCTAAAATCATTCTGCTGCTAGCCAGTCATCCTAGGAAATACCTTAAGACTTGTTAGTGTGATTATGAGGTTTATGAAACCTCAAATAAATCTAAATGGAGAATACAGCTATAATGAGAACGGGGTTGTCTCCAAATAAAGAAAAAAAACTGCAGAGTCAACAACCCAGTATGAGTGTCTTTGGGCCAATACAGAAGCACAAATGTTCTGACAGCATTTTATCTGAATAAACAAATTTTGCTCATCTCTCTTTGGAGCTGAGCTAAAGTTCATAAAGCAATGAACCATAAGCATTCATTTAAGGGGACCAAGTGACAAGCATAAGGTGGGACATCCTTGCCAAGACATAGAAGCAGTGAACCACCACCATCCTAACTCATGACAGCACCACTGTGGAAAATGCCAAACTGATGACCCACTTGGAAAATTATGTGGCTAATTTTAAAGTTCACGCTAATATTTCTTATTCAAAAGGTGCAGAAATAGGATCAAAATGTAAAATCTGCTTTGCAGAATGTGGGGATAGGACAAAGAAAAAAAATTCCTTGCCTGTCTGCAAGGTATTGGTTTACCAGACTCTGCTTTACCATGCAGTGCAAGATATGCCATGGACAGTGCCATGGCTGGGAATATTTGTGTCATCTAAGAACACTTTGATAAATTAAGTTTGCCTAGTCTTCATTTCTGTTTTGGCTCATAAGCAATAGTCCTTGGTGCACCAATTTGAGAATGAAATCACATTATTTTGGTTCTTAGACAAGTCTGAGTATTCTGTAGTAGCAAAATGAACAGAATACTGCATTGCAAAATCTCTTTGTTCTGTCAGTTCAAGACTATATCAGTTGTATTTTTTATTTAAGGTTAAGTAATCACCTAAACTACAGGCATGTCAGCACTGGGGGAAGGATGGACCAGAATGCCTAAAACTGTTTTAATTATTCAGTTAGTAAGTTAATGATATCAAATGCACATGGAAGATAAAGTGCTCAAAAGAAAAGCCTTCTAGAGGAAAGGAAAAAGTCATTCAGTCACCTAGGTGACATAAAATCATGAGAGACAGCACACTAAAAAGGCATCAAAAATGTCATGACTTGGCAAACAGAGTAAAAATCTTGAATTTCTAAGAAAAAAATCGTCAAGGATAATATACCTTTATTGCTTTGGTTCGTGACAAGAGAACCCTAAATGTTTCTACTTGATGCATCAAGAAAATTTCAGTGAGAGGAAAATTTGATCTAAAACATATCATCATGTAACCTGTACAAGATATAATGCTAACAAAAACACAGTCAAGCATAATGTAAGACAGAGCTTCCAATGCTTTCTGAGTCACCTGATGGCAAAAATTACATGAGAGCATAATAGAAAAGGATGTTTGTGCATAACATCCTTATAGAAAGATAGTCATCATTGCTTTCTGAAGCTAAGCTTCTAAACAAACTGGCATTTGGAACCTCAGAGGAAAAAAAAGGGCTAAATAGTGAGTGGAATCAAAGGTGAGCATCAAGAGAAAGGAAAACTGTCAAAAAATACAGCTTTTGATGTATTCTGTGAAACCTGGATATATTGCAAATCTGCATTTTTTTCGCTACAGGGAAGAGGAACAGGTTTAGAATTATTAAATGTTTGGGAAACAGGAAAATACAAAACAAGGAGTAAAGTCGACACCCCCTGCTGGTCCTTTTCTGCTGCGTCATCTTGTCATACAAGTAGATCAAGTTAGTCAAGCAGGACCTGCTTTGAATGTTCATCTTTTCCTAAATTTATCTGCCTATATTCAATTTCCAACCACTGAATTTCGTTAGTACCTCTTCTGCCAAATGAAATTAATTCCCAAAAAAACCCCCAAACTCACACAGCCTTCTGTTATTAAAATTTTTCTAACGAGAAACTAAACATGGCCTTGTAACCATGTCCTTAAGAAGCTGAAACCAGTGAAAAGAGTATAGTGCTTTAAGCCCAAACAGGTATTTGTTAGTTGACTCACTTTCAATTTGTCCATTATCTCCAAGAAACAAAGTGAACTTATTTACCTTATTTACATAGCCATGTTTCACTCCTCACAGTATTTGCTAGTTGCCTTGAAACTAGAGTTACTTCCCAAGATGAACAACACAATGAGGACTGCAACCTGTTCTCATCTGCACAGGGCATACAGACTGTTTTCTTTGCTCCTCTCTGCTTACCAAAACCCTGTATAACCATCTGAAGGTGACAATGTAAAAGTTGTTTTCATGTCTAAGTTTATTTAGGTGACTTCAGTGGGCATAACTGGTAGGCTTTTGGTAGTAGTGGACACTCCAGAGCAGACCCAGCTGTTAAAGAACCACTGCCCATTGCTAAGTCCATTCTGGAGCAGAGCAAACATTTAATAAAGAAGGAGCAGCAGAAAGAAAGAGAGAAAGAGGGAAAGAGAGAAAGAGGGAAAGAGAGAAAGAAAGAGAGAAAGAAAGAGAGAAAGAAAGAGAGAAAGAAAGAGAGAAAGAGAGAAAGAAAGAGAGAAAGAAAGAGAGAAAGAGAGAAAGAGAGAAAGAGAGAAAGAGAGAAAGAGAGAAAGAGAGAAAGAGAGAAAGAGAGAAAGAGAGAAAGAGAGAAAGAAAGAAAGAAAGAAAGAAAGAAAGAAAGAAAGAAAGAAAGAAAGAAAAGGTTGCAAAAAGAAAATTAAATTATTATGGATCTACTCCAGATTCCTGCACTGCTCCCCACCTCAGATACTCCAAGAGCAGAGGAGTGGGGACTAGGACATTGGGAGGAGATGACCAAGGATGAGACAGGCAAAGGAGGAAAGGCATTTTCCCTAAGCGTCTCTTAGCTGTTTGCCTTCCTTAGTTCTTAATACCTGAGGGAGTGAATATACTATGTTAATTGTCAGTAAAACAAATAAATTAAATTCCCTGAGTGGGGATTTATCCACCACAGTGCCCCAGCCGGTGCCAGGGCTCTATTTCTCACTGTCTGCAAGGCCTAGGAAGAAATTCCAGTGGAAAAATAAAATCTATCATCATTTTTGAAAAAATGATTTCTCAATCAGTGGAGTAGTGGGGCATGCTTTTAGTCATTTTGGCTCACATTTAGAAAATACGTGCTTTATTACTAGAGAGTCTGAATGGCTTCCCTAATTACATTCTGACACATTCACACATTAACATCACTATCACTTGTCATGTTGCCACATGGTAACTCCACAAGTCGAAGTCATGGATGAAGGGCCTCTTACTTGACACTGTGCATGAAAGTGCCTGAATCAAAGAGCTGCATTAGTGGAATAAATTATACCTTTTTATCAAAGTATTTAATACTATGATATACTTGCTAGGATAAATGGAGCATGAAGAATCAATACATGTATCAAGCATACATATCATCCATAGATTAAAAGAGTCTGATCGAAAGTTTTGATGAAATTATTATTGAACCAGTGATTATTTCACAAGAGCTCAACCTTTCAGCCTTTAATGAGCACAATTAAATGGAGGCTCTGACTAAACAATTACATCTCCTCATTGCTTTCTATTATTCCAAATACNTCTTGAGGTGAGGAGGTCCATGGAGAAAAACTGGAAATAATTTCACAGAAGAATGACAAGGAGCAAGTCTTTAGAGAACTCCCTCTAGAACCAGTCTCCTGTTGCTTGCTTTCCTAAGGTGCCTGCAGCAGGAATTCCTGCTGCTGCAGACTCAGAGGGNCTGCGCGAAGTGACACCAGCTCCATTCAGGAGACATGATTGTGTGAAAGGGCAGTGGAGGGAGGAAGAAGGCATATGGGGAGGCTGATAAAAACCTTTGCAATCCTTTTCACTATCAGCTATATCCCCTACTTTGAGCAAATAACCTGCTAATATAATTTTATTCTGTTCATCAACTCATAATTAACTGCTTCTCATGGATGTCGAAGTCTCAGAGCTGGCAGAGTAGTCAGTTGCTAAGCTAATCAATNTCAGTTGCTAAGCTAATCAATCATCACCCACCTGCCCCTCTTGCCTATGCCAGGGACTGGGAAAGACCAAGTGGCTGCTAATACTGCCACCAAGAGACAAGCCACCTGGGTCAGGTGGGCAGTGACAGAGTACCTACAAGGTTAGCCTCTGCCAACAGTGAAGGGCACTTCTCTCATCCAGAGGCAGCTGGAATGTCAAGTCAGACTTTCAAGTGTTCTCTTTCATCTTGGTATGCCTTGCTAACATTCTGCCTCCTAAATGTTAAAGGTGGTTTTATCCATCTTGAGGTGAGGAGGTCCATGGAGAAAAACTGGAAATAATTTCACAGAAGAATGACAAGGAGCAAGTCTTTAGAGAACTCCCTCTAGAACCAGTCTCCTGTTGCTTGCTTTCCTAAGGTGCCTGCAGCAGGAATTCCTGCTGCTGCAGACTCAGAGGGAAAAGGAAAGAACCATGCTCTGCTTAGCCTGTGCATAGGGGTTAGTAGGGCATCCTTCCAGAATGCAGGACTCTCACTTTTACCA
>VZTN01036278.1:129278-142133 GCA_013400515.1 Erpornis zantholeuca | reverse complement strand
AAGAGACCACATTACATAATGTAGCAATAATCCAGACAGGACTGACGGGTAGACAGAATCTGGATTGCAACATAAGTACCAGCTTTTAAATGCTATAGCAGCTTAGAAAGACATTATCCCTATATAATGTTATTAATGTGCGAATCCTTTGACTACGGTAGGTAATTGTCCCCCATAATTAAACCCCAGCATCCGAAGGAGAGATATAATGTGTGTTTATCATTTGTATTCTTTCTAGCTTTTATTTATTTATTTTTAAGCACAGACGGTCGTCATGTCACCTGAGGATTATCTCATGGTTGTTGAACTCATTAACTAACAAGTGTACATTATTTCACACTCAAACAATAAGGTCTCTATAACACTTGCTTGAGAAAAGTGGAAAAACATTTACATTCATTGGAAAGCAGCAACATATCCTATGCAATTCTCAAGAAGAAAGGTTTTTCCCAAAGGGATTCAATCTTACAATAAAAGTTTATATTTCACCATTGATTAAATAAATGTTTCTGTGATTGGATTTGATAGCTTCAAAAAAATAAAACTACTGAACATATCACCTGTATCAGCTTCTATTTTTTGTAAATCCTAAAAAACAACACACATACACTTTAAACCAGTTCTCAGAATGGCCTAGACTCATTCTAGCAAACTTTTATTAAACGTCTATTAAATAGCCAACCTGGGAGCTTTGTCAGCCAGAGCTTGTGCCTGATTCCAAAAAAAGGACAGAGGAAAGATATATAGATATATTCCTTTCACTGTATTTGAACATCAGCTCTGCAGACAGTAATCTGTAATTCATTTACTTAAACACTGCAGAAAACACACCACCGAGACAGACCCTGCACTAAGCAGTGAACAGCTTAAGGCCCCTACTCTACAAATACTTCATTTTTTGCTCATAAGAACAACTCCAATCCATTACTATATCACTGCAGTGAAGCACATGTAATTTTTTTTTTGTGACTAAGTGCTAAAAAACGGAACATGATTAAGGCCAAACCGTAATAGTAAAATAGACTCTTAAATTAAGAACTGTAATATAAGTGGGGCAAAATAAAAGACACCAGGAAAAAAAATTACAGAAGTGCTTTTCCTTCACTTTTTTTTTGCTAATTGTTTACTTTAAAAATAAATAATAAGAAAACTGAAATGCACAAAGTTTCCAATAATTTTTGCTCCAGATGCCAGGTGCAGCCTCTGCTCTGGAACATTTAACATATGCAGAGCTTCTCCCACAGCTGATGCAAACAGAACAGGGAGCTGATCAGGTTTCTTGTGTCCCTAACTTCAAGGTTATTCATAGCTGCTGAGGCTGTGTGGCCATTCCTGTTTGCCCAATTAATTTTCATTCACCTAAGATCTGTGCTGAGTTACAGGCAAACTCACCAGCAAGGGATTTTTATAATTTTAGAGAATTGAGATCATCTGCATATTTTTAAGTACTTCCAGCACGCACTTCCTGAAAACGAAACTCCAAGATCTTGGAAGTCTCCCCTAGTATACCAAGCAAAAGTTGGTATATTTGTGTAGGTTAGCAATTGACATCTACAAACCAAAAATAGCCCAGCCAGTAGGTAAGACTTCTGAGCCAACAGCAATATAGCGCTAATGTTGCCAGAAGCCAAATGAAACAATAATTAGATTTGAAGAGAATTTCAATCAAGTCTGTATGTAATTTACCACAGGTCAAGATATTTCAACATTCCCCTTGAAAGGACCAGGAAGTAGCTGGTGGGAAGATGAATGCGCAGCCCTTACCTTTTAACAATGATCAGGGTCACATGGCTAATTAAAATACCTTTGTTTACATCGGGTAAGAGTCCTGCTGTTAGACCATCTGCACCTGCAGTCTGTTCCATCAAAACTCCTTCCACAAATTGCATGCTCCTAATAGGTATTGCTGTGCCAATGACAATTACCTAATTAGACATTAGAATGTCAATGCCGATTTTAAAATCCATGTTAATTATTTTACTGTTTGACAGAATATTTCCCAATGAGGGAAGGAGTCTGGATAGCATAATTATGTCACGAGGAACACTTCTGTATATGATTAAAAGGTTTGGCTAGCTCTGATTGGAAGGGCTCCAATTATTTATGTATTTAACAAAGTTGCAATCAGCACATACGGTTTTCAGCCGAAAAAATCCATTCTGAACCCTGCTTATTCACTTGCCTGCTATGGTACAGCATATAATGAAGCTTGTGATTAGGTTCCTCTTCCATAAAGTTTGCCTTTGAGTAAGGTGAGTTTGGAAACAGAGGCAAAACATGTCTAGAAGGCAGATGATGTGATGTCTCCCTTATCTGGTTACAGTTTGAAGGCATAGAGTGTGGCTTCTGGGTGTGTGACTGATTTTGCATCTTCAGCCATAGAAGAGCAAATATCTCTGCACCTAATGCTGAGCATTTCTGGGAGCAGTTGCTGCATTTACTGGTCGCAAGTTGGTCCTCACACTTGGCATCACTACACAGGTTTTGAAAGATCAGCAACATTTTCCTAGGCCTCAAGGCTTTGCCATTTAAAACAAGACAGCTAAAACCATAATCGTGATAATAAAAAATATTAATTTAACATTCTAAAATGCTAAATTCTGCTTTTACTTGCTGCAAGTGAAAAATCTTAAAGCACAAATAATCTAACTGCTGTCAGCTCATCACACAGGACACAAATTCAGTAAATACAAGGAAACACCACAAGAGAAAAGCATAGCCCACAATAAGGGAAATGCTCACAAGGCTTTCTAAACAAACTTAGTCATTTTTCTCTGTATTTCTCTCACCCAGAAAGAACACAGCAAAGAATCCTTGCTAAAGCTGTGACACAAGCAATAACACTGCATAGCTTATAACTTAAAGGTATCTGAATTTTAGCTGAGAACCAGGAAAATAATCTGTCCTTTTCTTAAAAAAAGTGCTATGATGATAGTAAGAAAGATTAATGCTTCTGTAAAAATGTTATAATTTTCACAGAAGCAATAACATTAAAATAATACGGTATCTAATCACTAAGCTAAACCCGAGTATCTGTACAGCTACATAAACTGTGCACAGAGCTCTTGCCTCATTGTGGGGATTTAGTGGCATATCCAACATATAATATTCTCATTTAAATTCCTATCCATAGACTACTACTGACCAGCATAAATATCAAGTTACACTGCATAACACATATCTATATAGCATTCAAAACCATATTCATGCCTCTTGTTTAAAAAAAAAAAATTCTAATCTGAACCCTTTGTGAGCACAAAGAGTTAAAAGTCACAGGTCAACTGTCAGTAAAGGAAAATTTGGCCAACCAGTCGCTCAACGTTTCAAATCCGCCTTTAAATCTTCCCCCAAATCCCTTCTCGACTTATTTCTGCTACAGACCCTGTAGAAAATTAGCTGGTTGATGGGTAGGTTAAAGGATAAATCAGGATGTCCAATCTTTGAGTACTGTATAACACAAAAACAGAAACATGTAAGACCTGCACTAAATGCTTCTCCTCTATCATGCTTTCAGCAGCAGCGTTTTTAGCATAACTATCTTAGATTTCTGAGAATCTGTCTGCAAGCACTTTATAATGCCTAATGAAATAGGGCTGTAATTCTCATTTTGCAAATCATTGTGATACACTAAACAAATACCAAGTAATACCTCTGACAGAGAGTGCCTCTGACAGAGAGTATTGTGGCCTGAAGGTCTTTTTTTATATTTATATTTAAATGTGTTTGTTTTATCTTCTGAATGCTCCCGGGTGCATTTACAGCTTCTTTAATGACTTAAATTTGAGGATTACATGTCTCAGTGCTACTCACCATTGCAGTAATTGGAATTCTGTAGCTGTCCCATGCAACACACACTGAACTGCTTAGCTGTGAGTTTTGGGAAAGTTTCAGCTCCAGCACAGCAGTAGCCAAAAAGACACATCCTTTAATGCCTGAAGACAGAACAGAAACACGCACTAGAGGTTTTTTCTAGGTTTACATCTCACGTTTTACCGGGCACTGTATCTTCAGAACATATAAACTAGCATTAATGGATCAGAAAGACTCAGATAGCAAGTCATTAAAAGTAAAGACGTTAGAGAAGTTAGGGGATAAAATCCTAACCCCCATGTCAATTGGTGGCAAAACTCCAATTGACTTTCTGAGGACTAAGATTTCACTCAAAAGTTTCCACTTAAAGCCACTTTGGTTTTGCTCTGTATCTTACATATTTCCCAGTGCTCACTGACCAAGCACAATCAATCCTTTCTAAAAACCACAGCTAACCAGAAGGACAAAAACAAGTTTGGGATGCAATGCTCAGCTGGGGTAAGAGAGTTAACTCTCAAAGAAATTAATCTTAGTCTTCCAGCTGGAGATGAGGCCCAAAATAGGAAGACTTCACATAGAAATTTAATTTCAAACAGCTATTTCAGGGCCATATTTCCAGGTGGGGCATATGTTATGGATTTAACTATCAGCTGAGTATCTTAAGGCTTGTTGTAAACACCTGGACACTATTTTAAGACTATATATGATATGCAATCACTTAACTACATAGTTAGCCATTTAGCAAATGAAATTGAAGAGACTGTTAATTTAAAATTATTATATCTTAAAGCTTTGGTGCAAGAAGCTCTCTGTAAGATGCAGAAGACATATTCCTTACCAGAAAGACATTTAAGATTTCTTTTTTTTTTTTTAATTCCATTACTCTTAAGGGAAGTATCAAACTCATTTGAAAAAACCCACCCATTTTAGAATAATATGCATCTATTAGGGGTATATCAGAAATATAGTGAAAGTATGTACTTAACAATTTAGAGTGTGATTTCAGAAGCTTTCTTTATCAGAGAAATTTTCTTTCTACTGACACAAGGCATAAAACTTCCACTGACTGTGAAGAATTCAGAGTTAGGTCAACATTAAGTGCTTTTGAAAATTGCAAGCTTAAGTTAACTTTAAATTTATGTTTACTCAGTCACAATTTTCATTGTTCTCACTGGAATCATTACAGGAATATGTAACTCTGTTAATAAATATCTCATTCCTTTAAGAATAGCATACCCCAGACTACCTTTAAATAACTCATCCCTCTCAGAATGACATATCCCATCCATCTCTATATATTTCCCTAGACTCAACAGTTTCGACAACTGCTTGGAAAGAATTTATTTCCTTCAAAATCTGTAGTCCCATTGTGTGTTGTATTAGCCGGAAATGGGACACGGACCTGGATCTGCTGCAGGAAAGCATCTCCTAACGGATATGATTTTATTGAATGTCACATAAAGCCCTGAAAGATTCTTGGTCTAGGGGTTCTTTTCTGACAGGTAATATTCCAGAAAAGCATGATCTTCTCTCCAATGGCCATAAATGATCTGCAAGTGAATGCTGCTGCATTTTTTATTTTTTTTTTTTGTGTCCAAGATTAATCCAAGTTTTTCAGGAAAGTAATTGTCATTTATCAAGGTAGCATCTACACCCTCAGGTCACAATTGGGGCCCCAGTCTGATAGGTGTGTCCATACACATAATGAAAACATATTTCCTGTTTCAAGAAGTTCATCGTTTGTGTGCAGTCAAGTGTAATGAAAAATAGATACTAAAGCATTTTTCATGGTTTTGAGACACTTTTGACATACTAAGGATTCCACTTAGCAGCAGATGCCATCTCCACCTGGAAACTCCAGCAGTTTCCTTGTCCAGGCTTTACTGGCCACACTTCATTTCTCCCAAGCATTAAGTCTCCAAATAAAGATAGGAAAAATTTATGAAGGGAAAAAGGAGCAGGCCATTACTTTCCAAACAAGTTACTGCCCTTCACCGCAGCAATTCATGTCATAAACCTTCAGTTTCCTGAAGCAGTGCAGTATTCTACACACAAGTGCTTCTTTGAGACCTCTGTCATCGTTTGTTGTTTAGCTTCAAAGGTTAGTGAGGCATTGAGGTGTGAAAGCACAGAGCCCTTTTCAGCTGCCAAGAGCTTTTCAGAGGAAATACTTTACCACCCCAAAATATGTTGTCCTCTTATCTAGTCCTGTTGTGCCCCTTCTCTGCAGTCTTTGCATCCCCAAACCTTTACCCATATAAGCAGTTGGGGATGCAGCTCTCACCAGTCTGGACCTTCAGGCCAAAATGCCACTTCAGAGTCTTCAGCCTCCTCCCCAAAAAAGGCTTTACTGCCCTGACATTAACAATTTTAGACACATCACTGCCACATGCCCTGTTGGTCATCCTGTTCTCTCCCCAGATGCTGAGAAGCAGCACTGTCACTGGGCTGCAGAAGCACTGCTGTAGGGTGGAGGACCACTGAGATCTCCCTGTGGGAGAAAAGATCCCTTTCCCTTTGCTTTCGGGGGTAGGTGCCAGCTGCACTGCCTCTCTCTTCGAGGCTGGCATTTTGAATAGTGTGTGTCTTCACTAACCCAGTTGCACTTGGTAAACTGCAGTTCTTCAGGCACACAGCAAAGAAAACAATGTTTTATTATCTTCCACCTACAGCTAATTATATCAGAGGGTCAGGCAAACAAAATCTGCTCCTTGCCCTTGCATTCCTCTTTCTCCAGTTTCAGTGAATGGCAGCAGAGAGCCTGTCTTCCCCCCCACACCCCTTCACAGCCCCCTTAAATGATGCTCAGCCTGTGTGGCTTCATACCTGTATGAAAAGGTTTTCCTAAGGCCTGCAATAGATCTACAGCTCTACCACAGGAATCCCTGGAAAGTTATTTATTCCTCTTTCACAAAAAATGGTAATACTCTGTAACTTCCTTTTGCTCATTCCTTGTCCTTTGCCTAGTCTGTATGTGCAAAAATCTTTGGTCATACATTGGCTAGCGAATGAGTGCATGATATGATCGGAGCCTCTCTTATCATTTATATCACTCTAAGTATCCATAGGTGGATAAAACAGATGGGAAAGAACTGTGAGAAGACTGTGATTAGCATAATTGCTAGTGATCACATCAGACAATCTGCGTAACCACAGTCAAGCATTTTTATAAGTATTGCTAGGGAGATTAATAAGAAAATCAGTGTTGGGAGAGCCACTAAAGCAGAAGCTATATTTTTATGGGGGTTATTTTAGGGCTCCATACAGGACTGAAATGTAACAAAATTCTCAAGGCTATTTGTTTGAAAGATCTTTTTAACTTAGAAGAAGCAAGTCCAAACACCTTCATTGCCTCCTCACATTTTACTGTAGCCACTTTACAGGTGGTGCTTCCAGCATTTTCCTGTATAAGTATCCAGTCCAGACCTGAAGACATGTAGAAAGGAAAATCAGAGAAAATAGGAAAGAAAAGGAGGAATTCTATAAATGACACGGCAATATTGATTAGGGGCTTTCCTTTGAGGAAAAAGAAAAGAAAAGAAAAAACAAAAACACTGAAGAGAATAGGACTAAATTGTATCAGCCTTAAGGCCTAAGAAAGGATTTTGTGCCAGTCACCCAGCCTCACCCAAAGCAGTCTGTGAAGAACTGCTGGGAAGGAGGAAGCTGTTGGGATAGACCATGGGGTGGCCCTTGCCAAGTGGAGGAGGCTGAGCTTGTCATGGCTTGCCTCTCTCTTACCATATGTAGAGATGTACAACAGGGCACCAGCAGCAGACTGTGGAAAATATGCATGCAAAGGTCCAAAGATGTACTTAAACCTCCAAGAGATACAAATAGAAAATCCCTGGTAATCAGGTGTGCTGTAAACCCCTGGAATTCCCACTGGCTTGCTCTTTGAACTAGGATACATCAGCAGCACACTTGCTCATTCCATGCTGTCTGCAATATATCAGGAGGAGCTTTTGTTTCTCACCTTGCGTAACAAGTGCCGAGAGCAATAGGGTCCCACAGCATGAGTTGGGCTACTGGGTGTTAGTGCATCACAGGTACTTATGATGCTGGCTTTAGAGTAGAGCTCAGTGAGAATTCCAGTACACAAAACTGAGTCTTTTTTGGGGAGAAGCTGTCATGCTTGCACTTATACACAACTCCTGAAATTCAGCTGGATGAAAGCCCCAACCTTGCACATGTGTCTTTTCACCTGGTCCATAAAATTCCTTCTTGATTTTGATACGATATAAATTGTAGCTTTTGTACTATCCAGCTGTACCCAAAACTTTTCCAGCTTATGCTCCCAAGGAAAATTTGGCAGAAAAAATTCACACTAAAAGAATATAAAGTATAAAAATTATTCTTAGGTATATGTTTTCTATTGCAGAGTCTTGCAGAGTGGAAGTAGATACTACAGGAAATGCAGCTGGAGTGGATCAAGTTCCCCGTCAGATGTTTTGCTCCTTGAAGTTCACTTCTCAGGCCCTAACCAGGACAGAAACCCTATGGACAGGACACAGGCATGGCTGCTCCATCAGTCCGCACACAGCATCCCCAAATCACCGCCCATGGTTGGGGGAATAGGATTTTTTACTTCCATGGACCAATCTGTTCCATTCTGCACCCACATGGCTGCAGAGGCCAGTGGTCAAGCGCCTGAAGTCAAGTGGCATTAATTTTGCATGCAAGTGCCAAGGGCTCTGGCTTCAAGTTTTGCCAGTTATCTACAATAGGGCAATTATCACACTAGTTCCCAGCAGCATCTGTATTATCCTCTTTACTTCCTCTACACCTTGTAATTTCTTCATCTCAGGCAGACATACAAATCACCGCCCTCTGTATGCAGGTTGCTTAATATCCACTTCAGCCCATGGCAACATCTCTATTTCTGTTTCGATTCATCAAGATCCACCAAGAACTTTCTAATGGTCTTTTCTTCATCCCTTGCTAGACTGTGTCAGCTTTCTCTTTACATTTCCTCACAGCTCCCTTTTCTTCAGATTACCAAACATGTCAGGTCTCATCACTTCCCTTTGTTTTTTTAACCTTTTTGTACCAGAACTACCCTCTTGCAACCACTGCACTTCAGTTGGCATACAGTGACTGATCTCAGCACCTTCTTGCTGTTAGATTTGCAAACATATATCCATATGACCTCCCCATGCTGCCCATCATCTGGTCTTCTTCAAAATTATTAGCCTTCAGGTAATAACCACAAGAAATATAAAAACAAAACCAATACAAACCTAACTGTAACTACCATTGAAGTTCATATGTGTATTCACTGCACACATCTAAAGTACTTGAGGGAAGACATTTTGTTTCACCACCTTTTCCCAGGACCTAGCTCTCTGCCACTGCATGAAAAAGCTGAAGAAATAAATCAGAAAATTAAATATTTACAGTTCTGCAGCTAGAACTGACCCCACTTGTCAGTGGGGTCACTTGTTAGGTAATCGTAATTACAAGTTCACATACAGTTTTTCCCTTTAGAGCAATGTTTCCTTACGGAGTGCACAGCACCGATGCACAAAGAGAAAGACATGGCAGCTTAGAAAATGTCAATTGTACATGTGCCCTGTCTTCTCAGCTCAGTAAAGTTAGTCACAAGTCAAAGTGTGTCTTTTCTAGTGGGAACATCAGGCTACTCTAATGTCTATATGCCCTCTAATTAATAAAAGTGCACACTACAAGACCTTTTTTAAGCTTTTCTTCCATTATCCTTCAGGCACCCCTGAGGGACAACACACAGACCTCTGAAGTCCCAGAGAGGCAGGAAATCTGCCACTGACTTTCCTGTGGTGCTCTCCCACACTGGCCTGGCCCCTGGCCCCTCTGCCACCACGCCAGCACTGGTCCAACAACCACCTGTGTCTGAGGGCTGGGAATCACAGAGCAGAAGAGAGGCAGCTCCGATGAGATTCCCAAACTCAAAAAAGCCCTGCTAAGCGGCACACTCCCACTCTCCCTATGTGCATCTTAGCACTGCAACCTCTTCACATCTCACGAGCTAGCGTGGAACAGATGCGTCCCCCCGTCAGGAGGCAGCGACACCCCTCCCTCCTCACATGACTCATATGATGTCAGAGTTGTCCTTGTCACCGACCCCAATTCAGGCTCACACGTCAAGGACATGCTGGCTTGGTGGATCCTCAGCATGATGGATAACCCATCCCCTCTCATTTGGGTTTCCTACATCCCAGTTATCCACTGAAAAGAGAGGACTTCCTCTAGTTGAGGAAACTTGGCTCCTCTGGCAGTTCCAGTGGCACAGACGGGCCGAAAAATGCTGGAAGAGGCTGCAAGGTTTAGAAGATTTGAAAGCTAGGTCAGCATCTCCCTGTACAAAACCAATGCCACCCTCAATCAATGTCCAATACAGAGAGGCAAATGTTTTTTATAGAACAGTCATGTACTTTCATGTGATCTAATATTAGCTGTGCTGTATGTAATTATTTTATGTAGTACTCTGCGTTCTGCTTGCACTCCCATCGATATGTCTAGTAGATATTTGTAGTTCCCTAGTAATTTAATAGCTAGTTTGTGCCCTAAAGCATAAAAACATTTCTACCCTATCTAAAGTAACCGTGGGTGGTGTTATCCATATAAAATCTTTGAGTCCTAATGAGCTTTTGTTCTCAAGTTATAACCCAAAAATATAACACCCGGCTGTTCCGTTCTCTGCTAAAGATCCTCACTATGATGTGAAAGGAAAAGAAATTAAAACCTTAGATAAATGTGTTTGATCTCCCACAAAGAGGGAAAAGACATCCCCTCTGTATTGTATCTTGTTGGGATTTTTTCACAGACCCATTTTCTGTTTATTGCTAAGTGTTTAAAGGCTGAAGATGAGCTGCATTTTTGCAAACCCTGATCTGGAGACAGCTGTGGTCTGAGCTGTGCAGGATGGAGCAGCACACTGGTCCTACTGCTCTGGGCTGAGGTGGCAGTAGCTGCTAGAGCTTGGACATGATGCTAGAAAGCAGCATGGTGTTCCTAAGGGGTAAAAGGCAGCAAGTTTCCATGTCCTTGAAGGAATGTTGTTAGGAGACCTCCCACCCTTCTGCCTGGGGAAGAGGAGGCTCTGAGACGCACAGGGAGGCATTGGGGAGAGCAGGTCTCCTGGGCTTTCCACTCTGTGGCAAGAAAAGCCCGTCCCTTGCCCGCAGCGAGGCTTTGTTTCACCCTCACAACAATCTCGTTACTGTGAGTAACGGGGACTACAGCGATGCCAGCATGTTCCCTTTGCCTCTTCCTTAACTTGTCTTTATTCACAGACATGGAGGCAGGCCAGAGCCAGGCACTCACCAGGAGCCAGGCTCAAGCCTTCCTTGGCGTGCCCACCTCTGCTCTTTAGGAGAGGGTACAGGCTGTACAATACATCATCTGTTATGCAATGATACCCAGCGCATGGTTCCGCTTTGCTTCCCGGCGGCAGGAATATATCACTCCCCCCTTCCCTTCCCCTCCCACCCCATCCCCCAGCCCCATTCATCCCCACCACTCGCTGTTTACTACTGAAGCCCTGCGCGGTCTGTCAGGAGCACCCCAGTTCACAACCCAGCGGCCGCACGAGTTACGGTATTTTGGCCAGGGGAGGAGGCATGCCAGGGAGCCAACTTGTAAGAGGGATTTTTTTGGGGCCCGTTTCAGTTCTGCCACTGCTCTCCAGTAAACAGTTGTGCTCTACTGCTTATACCAGGTCTGAATGTGCCTGGCCCTACTTACTCCCCATCGCATTTGGTTATCTTATATTTTAAATAAAATTAAAATGTGTGAAATAACACCAAGAGAGTTTCTTGTCCCAGAGGAAACTGAAAGAGTTCTGTTGGCTAGGTTGCAAAAAAAGCCCAAGACAAAATCCCTGGATGAACATCTTCTGAAACACCAAAGAAATTTGTACACAGTTGTGACCTTAGAGGCAACACCCATCTCCAAACACACAAGGGAAAGTGCCTCTGAGGATAAAACCTGTCTGCTTTATTAAGAGTGAACAGCAAGTCAAAGATATTCAGCGAGAAAGAAAATAATTCCCTGTCCCATCAAAGCAACAGGTAAAAAGTGCCAGCAAATCCTGTCTGCTCTGTTCTAAGGAGATTTCTTAGTATCTATGCTTTGAAACAATGAAATCTAGATACAGTGTTAACTGTCACTAGAAAGTAAACGAAGACAGTGGAAATTAATTCCTCCACTCACAGTTAGGAAAGATTCTGGCATTCAGCATTATCAGTAAATCCCAGAAACAGCAATCAGCAGGTAATCTGTTCAGTGTAACTAGATAGTGCCATCACATATAAGGATTTAAGAAGTGCATCACCCCAGAGAGATACCAATTACAAGATAATCAACTTCTGCCTTCTGTGATTGTGGGGAAAACTGTAATAAAATCATAATCCTATCCTTGCCATGCCACACCTTATAGCGCCTTTCCTTATTACTTGAACCAAACAGAGATATGGGAATTAGGCACTGGTGAGAAAACAACTGGTTTGCAAAATAAACAAAAAATAAAAAGCACAAATATTTGACTGTAAAAAATCTGGTCATTTCACTGTTTTTGTAGGAAAAAACCTCAAGATACTGTGTCATAGATAACAGTCAAGTGATTATCACACTCCTTTGATTAGCTCAAGGAATAAGGCTTACGATTTTGTGAGTTTAGAGGAATACTGTCTTAAACCATCTCCAGCATCTCAGGTGAAAGCTGTAGACAACCAGAGAAGAAATAACCCCATTCTCCCAGAAAAGGCCATTCTAACCAGTGAATCTTACAGCAAAAATTCATCAAAATTCTTGAGATTATAGAAAAAAGTTCCTATCTCAACAAAGGGTATTTTTCTATCATTAGAATTGTGTGCACCCTGCTTTATGAACATAAGTATTTCCAGCACACATTTTGCTGTACTTGCGGGAGCACAGAGGCTGCTGAGCTGTTTGGGAAAGTTCTTTGAGGAAACAGCTCAGCTGCAGACATCTGCACCAGGAAGGAGGCTCTACCCTCACAGCATGTTTAACATTAATCCATGGTATAAGAAAAAAACAAACAAAAAA
>VZTN01036278.1:94958-129168 GCA_013400515.1 Erpornis zantholeuca | reverse complement strand
AAAAAAAAAAAAAGGAACAGAATAAGAATGACTAACACAACTGTACACGACTACAATACACCTGTGTCTATGGAGCCTGCCTCTGAGGGTGCTGGGAAAAGACCCTGCAGCCCCTCTTTTCAGTCTCAATCACTCAACTCTTTCTGATGAGCTGCCAGATACTTGCCAGGGCCCCTCTCAGCCCCAGAACCTATGCTTCAAGCATACGCTCCAGCACCCAGGTATGCACACCCAGCTCCATTAATAAGGAGGAGGACCAAAAAAGTACCTTTCCCTCACCTCCCACCTTTTTCCCCCATCCCAGTTATCTCTCTTACTATATTTTAGCAGGGAAGTTGAAGAAAGCACAGCAGCTGAGCCACTGACAGCCATACAGGCACAGTCCTGTAATGATAGAGGGGGTGAATAAAAGCGTTGTACTCATCCTCTATATCCTGCAACTTCACTATCTGCTACTCTTGGTCCTCTTTAATTTCTTGTTATATCACTCACCCCCTTTTTTCTCATGCTTCTTCTTTCTCTCTTCCTTTGGCTTTGCAGCTTTACTATCTTTCATATTTGGGGGAATGCATTCTTCCTTCTTTCCCAAATGCACTCTACTCCTTTCTCAAATCTCTTCCAAACACCTGCCCTCTACAAATACAAGCATCATCTCTCCTCATTCTTATTACAATGAACTGCTCTGCTTTGTTGTGCCTTGCTCACGCTGCATATCTCTATTTTATAGAGCATTTATGCCACCGCGCACATAATACATAACTGAGCATTTCAGCATGGAAGCAATTGCCTCTTACACTGAAGTAAATCTGGAATTGACAGTTCTAAAATGCTTATAACTGCAGGACTGTCTTTCATAGACTCACAGATTTTAAGGCCAGATGGGACCATTAGATCATCTAGTCTGAGCTCATCTGAAAACCTGCTCTGGTTCTTCCCTAATAATGGGTGTCCATGCGATGCCATCAGGACCTACCAGCACAGCATCCCAGGATTCGTGTTTCAGTTGTCACTATGCACAGTGCAGCCAGCGTATCAGCTGCATGAAGCATCCTTCCAACTCCAAACCACCGAGGCACTCAGCAACCACCACCTTCCTCCGGCAATCCTACTTGCACATAGGAAGCAGGTAGGTAAGAAGGGAGATAAAAGGGAAATCGGAGGTTTTAGGGGAAAAAAAAGCCTCCAAAGCAGTTCTCAGAAAAATCACATATACCATTTTTGCCATTCCTATTGCAACACATCGCAAATTTAAGGCACAAACCTAAATCAAAACCATAAACAGTTCCTGCACAAAGAAGCTGACTAAAACACAACAAAATAAAAGTACACAGGCAGCATCATATGTCTTCACACTCCATAATCCTGGCTGATTATTTGTCATATCTTATATTTCCTTAAAATCCACATCCTATTTTCATTTTTCATGTTTTAATACTTACTAGCATTATGTTTTTCCATTATCATACGGCTCAGAAAACCTAAATAATTTATTTATATTAAGTTCTCTAGCTATATTTTAGAAGCTAGCAGAAATTCTTGCATTTGGATTACTCTGGTATATAAACAGGGCTTTGCCTTCAATAAATCCATGCACCTTGCATGTACAAAAAAACCACACTGAAAAAGTCTAAGATCAGTCAAAACCCTGGAATTTACACTGACTTAAAAAATTTAGTAAATTATCTAATTTGGCTGCACATAATGGGAACTTACCAGTAATTTATCTATATGTCCCCATAATTTCAATATCTCCCAAGAAAATGTAGCAATTTTCTTGTTTGCTTCCAATCCACTTTTTTTTTGTGTGTAGGTGTGTTTTAATGCCTTTTCCCCATTTCTGGTGTGTGTATCTGCATGAGAATATGTGCAATTATCATCTTTAAAACGCTAACTTAAGCATCCAAGTTTTAAAAGGAGTTCTCAAAGGAAAAGCTAATTTATACTTCATTCCTTGACTATCAGCTGCATTGGGAAAGTAGAAGTAAAATCAAATTATTTTTGCCAACTGATTGCTTTCAGAAATTTTTACACTAGCCAAAATGCAAATTTCTTAATGAAAACCATCCTGGGAATTTATTAAACTGTTCATACCGAAGAAAATTACTTTCATTTACATTGAAAAGTGAAATAATCTATCCTGACCTATATATGTGCTTGCCAAGATTCTATCTCCACTATACTTGGGATCTTTACCATGCTATCACCATGAAGAAGAGCAATTTCTCATCTTTGTTTTTGGTTTTGTTTTGTTGTTTTGTTTTGTTTTTTTTAATAAAAAGGCAAATAATAGGCACTGCCAATAGCCATTGTTGACCCAAGTCAAAAGTGTTTGAAATTAATTTATCCGCTTTGGATGGTGTATAAATTTCTCATTACGAGTGTCAGTGATGGACAAGAAACCATTCCAAAAAATGTATTGGGTATCATGCCAAACTCTGTAATCAAGGTCTCTTGCAGAGACTCTGGAGTATACAAAGGGTTTCACACAGTCAGGAGCGTTAGCTATGCATGCTTTCCCGTTGCCTGGGCTCAGCCAAATACTCCGTGAGAACAACACGTATATACACTTTGTTTTATTATGCCTCACAGATGCTTTTTTTGTTTTATATTTCAAGCTTTGTCAGGTCTAATGTTTGTTCCTCCTTCATCCTTCAGCCCTCACTCTTTCCCCTGCATCCCCCCACCCCCCAAATTTCAGAACAACTTCCTAGACAGACCTGGTATCTATTACATAAACTGTCTTTCTTGGAAAGTAAAGAGGGGGGGTGGGGGGGTTGTATTTGGGATTTCTTCTACTTGCAACTGAAAATGGCAGCCATTGAACAGATCTGGTCAATGACAGTAGGAGAATAAGCCCAGCAGAAAGTGGTAATATATTGTGTTACACTTATGCCAACTTGCCAAGTCAAGTTCTTTTTCTCAAGCGCATGTACAGTTTGTTCTTGCTATCCTCAGTTAACTCTGCTTTCTGAATAGAGGAGATGGGAACTGCTCAAAGGCCACAATAGCATGTTCTACTTAAGGTTTCCTCTCCACACTAACCATTGTGGATAGCACTCTTTACAGTCAAGCGCTCTTGAATAAGAAAGCTCTCATTAAGGAGATGAAGCTATGTTTTCTTTACCTTGCAAGAATTCTGTAAAATGAGATTTTCCTCATTACAGGCAAAGTACCTGCTGCTAAAAGCAGCACAAAGTTGGCTCTGTTTCCTTGAATGGATTTGAAGCTGCCTTCAAAACTAGCAGCAAAAGAGCATCAAAATGACAATATTGTACAAGAAATGCATCAGGAATGAGCGATTAATCTAAGTTTCTATGGGAACATGAAAAATGACATATTGGATCAGATGAGTGGCCTGCTTAGTCCAAGATATTCTGTCAGCTAATACTGTGTTCTGCAGCAAGCAAAGGCTTAGTGCCCTGTTGCAAACAACTATCCCCCAAAACCTAGAAAACACAGGTAGGACAGCTTAGCTTGAGAGCAAAGATCATTGATGCTCTGAGGCAGGAGGGATGAGAAACATTTTGTAGCTGGTGTACACGGAGAAAGCTTGCAGGCAATGTTGCTAAAACGAATACCATTTTATTACGATTTTTCCCGTCACTCAACCTTGGTAGCACTCCCTGTCTCAAGCTGAGTTTTTCAGGCAGGGGAGCCTGCCAAAGGGTGGGTGGCTTAAATCACAATTGGATCAAAATCTTTATAGGGCTTTGGGGTTGATTTTTTCATTTAATAAGGAATATAAAACCCACGCACTCTTCAATATTGTGCATTAGAACTGTCATGATGAGGCCTCATGTAGCAGGTATTAATTTATTTTTTGCTTTACAAAATACTGCTTAGAAAGAAGACACATGTGAAAAAGATTTGCCAGTGCAAGGACGGACAAGGATGGCTCTTTGATTCAACAAGCTATTCAAAGAGGACAGCAACAAATTCTGTCAGTGCAGTGTGTTTACTGCACAGCAATTTTCAAATCTAATCAAATCTAAACCCAGCAACAAAATGCAGGTAATAAAATATTATGGAACACAGTAAAATAAAATGAGGTAAAACAGTAGTGGTAACAATGTCCATGGATAAAAAAGGTGGCTGAGTCATTACTAGCATCATCCATTGTAACTGCATAAGAAGTCACAATTTGCATGTTTCCCTACCAAATTTTAGTTTTTCTTTTGTGATTCTTCTCCCCAAAGGAGCTTATTCCTAAAAACTGCCCACTGCAAGAGTCCATTCCCATGTCTAGTTGCACCAGAAAAGGGAAACTATTTGATGCCATTTTAATCTCCAGGTTTGAGTATTTACCCAGTATTTCAAGGCAAATTGTTTTTGCTTGTAAAAAATACAGAAATTAATTATAATATCTCTAAATTTATGAAAAAAAAATTGAACGGGAAAAATCTCTTCTCCTAGAAAAATATAGAATATTTTACTATAAAATATCTGTGGTCAATTCCTACTGCTACCTGTGTCTCTGGCAGTCCTCCTGCTTTTGTTCTTTTTCATCCATAGAAGTGAAAAAGAAGCTAGAAAATTCTATTAAAAGTTCTTATAAAAGCCCCACAGATAAAGACATGTAAAACTGAGACTGGAAGTTATTTTCAGTAGCAACCTTAACCTCTACAGAGACAATCTTTTAATTCCACCACCATATACCATAAGAACATATTAAACAGCACTAAGCATTAGGAATAACATAGAATAATGATAATGAAGTGGCTGGCACAGTTTGCCCATCCACATTTGCAATTAAATTAACTTTCTAGTTAAGCTAATTGTTTCTGGCATGACAATATGGAGCAGCCAGTTAAGACACAATTTTTTTAATCACGCTCTGTTTTCCTGTGTCGAACAAGAAACTGGTAGAATTAAAGGCTGTATTCTGTCCAATGTGGCATTTTGTGTTGGCACAAACACTGCAGTGCTTGCTTTGGTTCTCCATTGAGTCCAGAAGCTGTGACTACCCTGGTTTGAGCCCCTCTGCTCTCCACAGAAACACAGGGAAACAGGATGATTTCATGGGGTGCCCTTGGTAAGTAAGGTTCCCTTCTGGCAAGCATGAAAGCTGGGGAAGATAGACAAGACACAGAAGCCAAGAATTTATAACCTAACATTTTCATCTATCAAACTTGCACTTTCTGGACACTGGATGCTGCTGGTACCTGGCAACAGTCATTTCCATCCTCTACCACATGCCTGATGATTGCAAAAAAACTCAAAACAGCATCCTTGTCTCACTCCACATGCCTGGTCATCCCTGCATTCCCAGAATCCACGCCAAATACTTATCTCACTTTATTGTTATTATTATAGCTCAATGCAATTTAACTTGGTGGATTAGTCACTTCTAACCCCAGGGACTCTGGGTCCACAGGGTGATTTTGATCAGATATTAAAACACAAGTGAATGAATAGATTAACTCAGTTAAGTATTATGATGAGAATATTAAAGCTTCCCTTTAGTCAGTAGGGAACTGGCATCTATGCAAACCTGTAGTGATCACTCACCATGCAGCAGCTCTGAACTTTACCACAAACCAGTCTCCCATGGTCTGTATGAGGGACTGGTGTGTCACACAATGCCCAGATCCTGTAGGGGAACATCAGCACTGAACTATGCTACGCCTTGTGATTTGTGCAACTTTTTCCATAAGCATCCTTGGGAGGTCAGATTTTAGCAATTTTGCTAGTACTAAAATACTTACATGTATTTGCTGATTGTGATTTTGGAGTTTGACTTCAGAGTTGACCTAAGACATGGGATCAATGGTCTGATGCAAGGTCTTCAAAGTGAGTATTTTCTCCAAAACTCTTTTTGCATGAATTATTTATCAAATGAAATCAACTTTGTTGCTCTTTTCCATGCTTAATCAGTACCAAAGAAAACGAAATAAGGAATCTTGAATTTTTCCTAAACTAGTGCCCTTTATTAAAAACATCAAAAAACTAAAGACCTTTTCACTCCTGCAGTCTACAAGGCATTTTCAGAGAAGAAAAAAAAATCTTTATATTCTTCATTTAAGAAATGCCATGTTTTCCAGCCAAATCTCACCAATGAAGGGACAACCAGTAGCTAAGAGGCCACTGGAGGAAGTCAGACAAGAATTCACACCAGGCAGCTGTCCTCTTCTCTCCTGCAGTGTGTGTATGTACCTCAGTGGCCTTTATCCAAAGAGCAGTTAGAAAGCATCACAGTAGGATTGACCAAAACTTGCTGAAATCATTGAGTGGAAGAACTGTTTTTCATTTGTACAAAATACAAATAAACATTAAGCTCATTTATGAAGCAAAATAATCAAAACAATGGGAGAACAACCAAAGCATAAACATATGGGAAGTTTGGAATGAAAATAAGCCCTGGAGTCTAGATGTTTAGGACTTTGGTAGCAGAATGCTTGTTTTGGATGATTGTGGGAGAATCTCCAATCAAAAGCCAAAAGGAAGCATCACAAAGAGCCACAAAAGTATCAACAGCATGACTTCAAGATAAACTTTTAGAAAGCTATTGAGGCAAGTGCTGACTGAAAGAGATTGGGAATTTCAAGCAAGGGGAATTATCTCTTGTTTGATTCTACCTGCAGAAACAGAAATCAGGACTTTGTAAATAAACAGGATTGCATCAAAGATAAGTGACTCAATCATCAATTGCACTTCTTAACATTCAAACTCTGGGCTTCCTACAACAGGGTTAAAGAGAGAAAACCCCCATATTCTGGTTTCCAAGAACAAAGCCTGTCAGCTGGTATCTCTCCTGTATCAGGGCAGAACAAAAGCAGTACACAGTTCAAACATGTAAAGAACTGGAGGAGTTAAAACAGCACCTGAAAACTTACTGGTAAAGATGAACCCTTATTAGAAAGCCAATGGCAAAATGCCCAAAGAAACTAAGAGGAGCAGCTGCAAGAGTTGTGGTTTGAAATAAGATTGGAAAGGGCTACAAAAGCTTTGACCAACCTGGAAGTTGCTATCTGATAAACTGCAGAAAGGGCTTGGGGAATTGAAAAGTGTCCTAGAGAATGAAAATGAACCAGTATCAACAACCATGACATGCTGAAAGGAAGGGAAAGGAAAAAAACCCAAAACTTCCTTTCAACTGAGTGGGAACAAACCTTTTCCCTGATATACTCAAATATCAGTGAGGACCTCAAGGGCAAATTGGCTGTACACCAGTTTGCAGACACTCAGGTAAGAGCCGGAAATAAAGATCAGTAAAAAACAAAAAGATATTGTACTGACTGTACAATTTACTACAGATCCTGAACTTTTTTCACAGCTGCATACCACAAAAGGAAACAGCTGCTGCAAACAGAAGAAGATGCCAGGAATTTGCCAAGATCTCTACAGTGCTGTTTCTCTATCTCAAATCAGCTCAGCAATTTTAATATGGCACATACCATCATTATGCTTTGTGGAAAGAGTGATGACCAATCTGAGTTTATAAAGCAAAAGAAATTGGCTACAATGGCAAAAATGAAGGAATGCAGATGAGGTCATTATTGATCCTAGAGGGAAAAAATGCCTTTAAATGAGAATAGTTATAAACACAGGCCTAGTGAGAATAGAGCATGGTGTGTTCCAAAACAGACCCCCAACACCAAGATGCAGAACAGGCTGGAGGGGAGCATGAAGCTGAACCAAGCTAGGAGTTCAGACACCAGTCACACAACAGTTAGAGCTTAACAGGGAGCTTAACAGTTACATTTTTTAAAAGAAGAGATAAACAGAGAAGGCTATTTAATGTCCAGTAAGTAACTATGTGAAATGTACAAGAATCACTAACTCTTGAGTCAGACTTCGGTTGTGACACCAGGAACAGAAGAAAGGTAAGGGAATGGGTGATTCAACCTACAGATCTCTTTTGCTGTGCCCAAGTCCCACCTTTAGGGGCAGAAATACCACTAGAAATTACAGGCAGTGGCATATTTCCAGCAAACAAAAGATGAGGAGTGCTCGAAACTTGCTTTGAAACCCTGGATCTCTGGGGATCTTTAGCTGCTGAAGTTCTTCTGTATCTGAAACAAGAGTAAATCTCCATACATTTGCTGAATGCTTCTGACAATAGTCAGAAGGAGATGGGAAAAGGGTGACTGTGGTGGCAAAACACAGATCTGGTAAATTAACATGAACTATAGGAAGACTGGGTGTGAGCATGTGAACACACAGAAATGCATTAGCTTTTAATTTGGCACCTTGAAAAGCATTCAAAGAGAAGCAAGAAAACATTCTTGAAACTGTTTGGTCAGAAATTATTCTCTCTCTGAGAAACACCTAGGTTGTACTTGACTTCTTCAACACAAGAGTGATCCTGGATACCTAAACAGTGTCCTTCTTTTCAGCAGGGAAGCAGTAAAGCCTTATAAACCGTGGAAGAAGCATGTCAGGAAGCTATAACAGACCCTTCAGCCAAATCTCAGGCCAAGTCCAGTTAAGGAAAAAAGGTGACAGCATCAGATTACAGAAAACAACAAAAAATCATTTAGCATGTGCTCCTTTATTACTGTAAATAGTACCCTAGATGCTGGTGAAAGCATGGTCTGGTTTACTACCCTGAATCTTAAAAGTAGCTATTGGCAAGTGGAAGTGGATCCAGAGGGACGGGGGAAAAAAACACATTCACAGCAGGACAAGGACTGTGGCAATTTAAAATGATGGGTTTTGGCTAGTGCAATACATAGCTACATTCAAAAGTCTAACGAAGAGGGTATTACGTGGCATGCCTCTCTCAGCCTGTTTGTTATACCTAGATGATATCCTGGTGCATGGTAAAATGTTGGAACAAGAACTGATACATTTATAAATAGCCTGTAATTAGCTTAAAGCTGCTAGTCTTAAACTGTCTAAATAGAAAAGCTAGGAGTTTGTTTCAAAAAGAGGTAATTTACCTTGGGCTAATCAAGCAAGGAAGGGAGCATGATTTCCTTGGACAATGAGAAGCTGCCCAGAGCTTGCCAGCTGCCCCCACACAGGGAAAGGCACCAGCTCTGGAAGGACTCTGTTTCTTGTTTTCAGGACTATCAACATATTTTTCAGCACCGCAAAACCGCCTAACTGATTAGGGAAACCATCCCAGTAGTCAGTCAGTGAAAAGTTAATGTCTCCAGAATTGAAAAGGGCTTTTTCAATTGTTCCTGTTTTAGCTACCTGCACCCTAAGGCTTCTTCATCCTGTCCACTCATTAGTGCTTGGGGGCAAGTGCAACTGCACACAAAACTTGGAAAGAGAGTTACTGAACAAAAGTCCAAATTTTCTGAAGGGATATATTCCCCCCACAACAAGAAGATACCCCAACAAAACAGTTCCCCCACTCTGAATCTGCAAGGAAGTTCACAGTCAGCATAGAACAAGCTTTTGCAAAAATTGTTCACATTGTGGGAATTCTAAGACGACCGAACCAGCAATGTATGTTTTCATAGCCACACTGGTTATGAAACTGTGCCTCATCTAGTAGATCATTACAGTTAATAATCTCTGGGGAAACACTGTCATCTTCCCAAGTCCAATGATTCCCAGAAGCATAAATATTCCTGCTTCATCCAGTAAAAGATTATTTGTCATCTTCCCAAGAAGAGGATCCCGGTACTTATGGCGCAACACATGACATAAAACTAATTTGGTAAATGTAGGCCTTGAGAGAAAAATCCCTCAAAATACCCCAGTGAGTCAGATGAACTACAGTGCAGGCAACGATAAACCAATCAGGAAAAAATGTCCAGGACAAAATTCATGTATCAGGAGCGCTTTTATCTGCTGTGGTGGCCACAATCAGATGCTGGAGATGAGGAAGGACAGAGCAATGCTATTTCCAACTCATAGCCTCTCAGCTTTCAATTATTTTCAGCTCTGAGACTTCCTGACCTGTGTATAATTTACACATAGTTAGTAATTTGCCCTGATTTTGTCTTTCATGAACTTAAACATGTAAATGTGTCACATTCACAATGTCTTTTGGCAGTGAGCTCCGCTGGTCTACCACCCACTTTGTAAAGCCATTCAACGCTTTGGAACATCCTTGTCTTCCTTTGAAGTTTCTTTCCCTATCCACAAAAGCATTCAAAAATGAAAGGTCCAAAACATGAGTGCATTCAAGGTGAACTTCGATATTCTTTGTTTGTCCTCAGTGATTTCCCTGGTAACGATTAACTTTTTTTTTTTTTTTTTAATCATTGTGGAGCACTCAAGAATTCACAGAGCTGTCAACATTCCCAGCACCTTGCTTCTTCATTGTAACAGTCAGCTTAGATCCTGGGAACAGGGGTAGTTTGCAAGCCTTCTACATAACCTGCACTGGTGACAAAGGTGATGAATAGCATGCAGATGTATGACAATGTGCTGATAGAGAGCACTGATCTCATATCCTTAAGCAAAGATAAAGCTGCTAACAGTATTTGCAGCTGATTATCACTCTGTTTTTTCTTTAATCTTTTTTTTTTTCCCCTCATCAAGCCAATATCAGTGCAACCACTTTTCTCCCAACTATTTCTTCATTTTGGAGTTCTCCCTATACCAATCACTTCTTATTTGCCGCTTTCTAAGCTACCCAGCTCAACCTCCAGTCCTACTCCATTTCTAGTTTCTTCACACCCTTCTACTCTGATTTTCTCCAAACATCTGGCAGCCAAGCATCTGCACTGGGTGTTTTCTCCTTCAGCAACACATTGAAAGAAAAGCCAAAACTCCCTCTCTGCTTTAGTATTTGGTACCACTCTGCCTTGGACCAGCTGCGATCAGACTGGGTCAGTGTGGTTTTACTTTTGCAAATTTAGTCTTGAACATCTCATGGTGAGACAGCAGAAGACAACAACTCAAAAGCTTACAAAGGAGGGCAGATGTTTGTTGGAACAAAAATGAGGCCTGAAACAGGGGAGCTCCTTCCTACCAATTTTTGGAAAAAAGATAATTACTGGCCCAAACTCAAACCCAGTCTGATCAGGTGTTGGTAACACAGACCTATCCAGGGAAAGTGGTAATTTTTTTCTATGCAAGAACACATTTGCTTTTCTCAAGCTTAAAACAAGCTCTCTTTCTGTGTTGCAAAACTTGGGGCATATTTGGCAACTTCAGTGCTCCTTAGTTTCCTTCAGTTATTTATGAAGAAAAAAACCCCAACAACTTTTTATTATAGATAGCAAAACTGAGCCAGAGCTTGGGAGAGAGGCTTGACCAGTGCCACAGCAAAACTTGTCAACAGCGATGGGAACAGAATATGTGTTTCCAAGTTTCAATCAAACGGCACAGTATAGCCCAGAACAGTGGCATTGCCTACACACATGCAACACTGAACAATGAGTGATGCTGAATACTCAGTGCACCTGCCAGTGTGTGCAAGTCCTGAAACACAAAATAAGTGAATCGACACAGTGAGAGTTTCAAACATAATGAGGGAATAGTACAGATCAAGGGAAGTGAATTCTGATAAACTGGAACTCAGTCACAGGGTATACATGTGAAAACTCTTTCACAAGAAAAGAGCATATAGAGCATAAAATTAATGCTCAGTTTTCTCCCAACAGGAGAAAAAAAAGCCATCCTCCTGAAATTCAGCTACTTGAGTTTTCTCTCTCAAGTGTGATCATGCTCCTTTTGATAAACTCTGACCATAAGTAGCACTGCGTGCAGCAAACAAGAAAGCTTTTCAAAATCCAGACCCTGCCTGAATGTTGTGCTTCAGTCAGAGGTGTAAAAACACCCAAGGACATAATTTAACTAATGTAAGCACTTCAGGACTCCTAGTGAAACTGCTTGGAGTGGTGTTTTCAGTTGTTTAAAGCTTTTTTTTTTTTTTTTTTTTGTCACAGGCAAGATATATGTTTACATGGCAGACTTAATTGCTGTTTTCAGAGGACTAATGCTGTGTAAAATCATAGTCATCAATACAGCCATTTATTTTGACTATAATTAACAAATCAAGTCACAGCACGTTTTACTTATTTGCCAATCTGTTGAATATTCACACTGGCCCCAAGTCGCCTATTCATTTAGCAGTAAACATGTAGCCTAGCAACTGACTGTCAATATCAACAGTAGCTGATGAAGTTGTTAATCTCTGGAAGACTGACAGGTTAAGCCAAATTCTCCTATGCAAAACTCTTATTGTCCAAGCCTTACATTAGCCCACAAGGATATCTATGTTCAAAAGATACCACATCTCCTTCTACTATTAAAATTAAATGAAGTGTGCTAGAGGCAGGAAAAGGCTATGTGCTCTGCCTGCCATGCATGTTTTGCATGCACCACAGCATCCAGCATTGTGTTTGCAGGATGTATTGACCATTGCTAATTTCCAGAGACAATTGAAGACACTTTTGCATCTGTTCATCATCCCGGAATAAACTATCATATAAGTGCACGCTGTGCACCAGAATATAGATGAGGTCAGGAGAAACACAAATATCTCCTTTGCTATGCAAATCTGCACTGGAACTGCAAAAGAGAAAGCATGAAGGTATGGATAAAGAGCTTTAATCTGGGGTATTGAGAATCCAAATCAGAGTGAAGGAATTTAAAAGGAGTACGAGCAGTTTGACTGGGATAACAAAAAAAGAATATGATCTATCCTGATTTAAAACTTGATACAGCAGCACTGAACTAAACAATTTTCTAATAATTTAAGCTGTACTGCTCAGAAGTTCCATCAACACAGTACGTGAAAGACAGAGAGAGAGAGACTAATTATCTGCAAATACACAGCGAGGAGTTTCAGAACAGCAGGAAAAAACTATTGCTTTGTGCTGTCTGTTACAGATCAAACTGCCTGCCCAAAGTACTTTCTATCTCACTCTGATATTGACAGCCATGCCTGTTGTAGCAGACATTCTCAAGTGTAAAGTCCTAGAGCAACAGCAATTACACAATGATTTAATCCCTTCCAAGTACTTTCAGAAGATGGATGGTGATCATTAGCAGAGAAACTGTGGAACTGAGGAAAGTAGGATTGGGGAGACTATCTTCAGGACTTCCTGCTCCAAGACAGAATCAGCTCTATATTTTGTCATTCCACTTCTTAACAGCCTCCAGCCACAAAGGGGACAGTCTGTTCCACAACTTCCCTGCATGAATTATCAGAAAAGTGCTTTTTTTTCCCTAATATCCAATTCTTCCTAACAAATATTTCATCCCACTTCCTCTTATGCAAAATGAATCCTATCTCTTCCTCTCTGCACCATACTTTTGCATGTTTGAAGACTACTGGTTGGACCCCACAAGAGTTTTCCCTGACCAAGAGTAAACAGCATCCATCCACACATCTCCATAACAGCCATAACATCTCGACAGGACATGGTGACCATGCCCATCGCTTCTGTCTCGATTGTCTCCAAGTGGTCAACATTCTTGGAGGGACCTAGAAGAGCAAAGACATCCCCAAAGCAGACATTGTTTTGGGAAGTCGTCTGTGCTAAGTGTGGCAGAGGAGTTACTTAACACACCGTTCAAGATTATATTGCCATTTATGAATTCCTAGATGATGTTTGCCATTTTCGCAACAGCGTGGCATTGCTTCATGCTCGGTTTGCAATTTTTCCAAAGAACTGCTGTCAAAACAGGTGTTTCCCTTCTCATATTCCTGCAGTTTATTGCTTCTGCTGAACTACCATTCTTCTGTACTGAGTTTACAAAGTTTCAACCTGTTCTTATAGACCCTTTTCCCTATTCTCAAGGCCTTTCTCTATTCATAAAGCTTTCCACTCTCAGTTCTCTGTAAATTTAACATGTATAATGTGTATTGCAACACTGAGGTCATGGTCTAATGAGAGCTGGGCACAGCTCTTTAGGGCACTTCTCAGTACATACTTCTGTTTTGATACTACTTCATCCTCCTAAAATTCATTCTCCAAAGCTTTAGGTAGAGATAAAAGCTAGTTTTATCTCTACCTAACAACATTTTCATCTAGCCCAGGTTTCCCTTGATTCAGAAATGTCATGCAAGCCAACTTTAAAGATCTCACTATACTCAAGAGACTATGTCAATTGTTTCTTCTCTTTCCATGAAGTCTGTTACCCTGCTGCACAAGGAATCCAAGTGGTTTGACAATTCATTCTTGACAAATCTGTACTGGCAGATTTTTACTTTCTTGTTATCCTTCAAATGCTTTCAAATGTTTGGTTTGGATTTTTTTTACTTTTTTTTTTCCCAGAATTTTTCTGTGGACTGGAGTTAGCACTGGTTGGTCTGCAATCCTCTGGCTCCTCTTTCTTTCCCCTTTTTCAAAATGAAAGACATCATGTTTTCTCTTTTCCCAGACTCTGGTACCTCATCTATCTCAGATGAGCTCCCAGAGAAAGCACTAATGGCTCTGAGATTCTTTTAGACAAACCCTGGAACAAAGTCCATCACAACCAGTCCATTTAAAAACATCTGAATAATCTGTAAATCCCTAATTCAGTCTTTTCTATTTTTGGCTAAGATTGTATCCCTTTTCTATTGATTTTAATAGTATTATTAATATGAAAGCAAAAAACTTTCTTATTGAAGTCTCGACTAAAAAGAAAAAAGGAAAGGATTAAAAAGAGATTCTTCAGAGTGTTCCATTAGCAGGTTGCTTTCTCTTGTAAGCAAAGCAGCAATCCTTGTCTAGACTGTCCTCTTATTAATGTATGTTGAGGATGATTCCTCCTCCTTTCAACATCTAGTTGAAGTGCCTGGACCTTCCTTTCATCCCTTCATACTTGTGCCATTTTGGGGTACTCATTCTTCACATTCAATGTATTTCCTTCTTGCTCCCTATGCAGAGCCCAGCTCTTTAGCCAAGTTAATCTCTATACTGGGTTTTTCCATGCTTGTACCATAACGTCACATCTTTGAGGATCTGGCAGCTAATTCACCTTTGCTTTGAACTATTAAATTTGTCTGTGGAGAAGTCTTAGCTATCATTCTCTCAAGAACATTTTTGTTACATTGTTGTTCCTCCTCATCTCTTCACAAAGATTGTGAAATCTCATTTCATGCTCAATTTCACCCAACTTGCCTATTGCCTTTGTACTCTCAGCTACTTCACCTTCATTGTCTAAAATATAAAATAGCCTTTGCTCTTTGTGCATTTCTCCATTCTGCAAAACAAACAAACAAACGTTAAAAAAAAATCAAGACTAAGCCCCACTACCTTTATAGACCTTGTTGAATCATCCATTTCCCACTATGGTTTTTCCCTCAGGAGATGTCTGCAAGCATTTAAAATTTCAGATGAACATAAAATTCTCATTAATTTTACAAAAATCCTAACCTATATGACCTTCCTAGCTTGATGTTTTGCAGTAGATCATAGCTCCTTTTATCTCGATACATAATTTTCATGAGATCTCTGCCTCATCCCCAGAGTCTGGGACTCATGATATGTCCTCACCTTTCTATTATCTATTCAATGCTCTTCATCCATTCCCCTTCTCCTTCATACCCCCTTGTTAGGCTAGAGTATCAAATTCAAGACACTTGGTCAAAAATCTCTGAGCTTTATAAACTTTCAGTCCTTCTCACTTTGCAGGCACTTCCCCACTGACCCTCCCCAGCCCCATCAACTGCAAGAGTCCCCAAGCCGGCTCCCAAGCAGGAACTCAGCAAGTCTCCAGTTTGCACACAGGGAACACAATGTGATCTTGGTCAGGGCAGGCTTAAGCATTCCTTGTCCCTTTGGCCTGAGCCTAAGGCTCAATTCATTTTGTTGTGTCAAGATCCTGCCAGCACTTTCAGTTTTTTGCTCCAAACATCCCCCAAGACATAACTGGAGCATCTGAGCTAGGTGGTGGAGGAAATGTAAAGGTTGGTGTAATTTTTGTACTTAGCACATCCCACACTGTGTTCCTCAGTAATCCCGTGCCAATGTAATGTGTGTCAGTGGAGCAGCCTGAAACCTTGCAGGACCCCAGGCAAGTGAACCCCTGGCAAGGAAAGCAGTTGCCTAACATGAACCTGGATATTTCCTCAAAGAGATTTAGACCAAAACCACCAAAGAACATTCCATTCCCCCTACCAGAGGAGAGGCAGCTCACCCCACGGCTCTTCCCTGGCATTGCCTGATCCGTCCTGGGCTCTGTACACAACAGGACAGTGTCTGTATCTTCCTTTGAGTGCATCCCATCACAGGTGAACCAGTCAGCTGCAATAAAAAGTCTTAGCTAGAGAAACACGCACAAGTTCTTACCTTCCTTTTTATTTCAACTTAAGTTTATGCATACTGTCCCTGTTTTAAAGGCTTTCTATTTAGTAGGAAACAAAACACAGGCCTATCAGACTTTCATTCCTACAAGGATTTAGTACTGTTATTAGATATTCATTTACTCTTTTAAAAGTTGTTCTGATGCCTTAAATGGCTACCTAAAAACAGAGACTAGACAGGAAAAAGGGAATAAAGGAGGTATTTATTTGAAAGGCCTTCAAAGGTTACACCCTGGGGGTCCAGAGGCTCCTGCCTCAGTGGATCCCAAGATGGACAACAGGTCAGGAGTTCTTTACCCTTTTATAGGTTTGGTCCATTTGCACAGCAGCATAAATTTGCCAATTAAAACTTTAGCTAATGATGTAATTTCCCCAATCTTGCCCCACCTCCCCAAGATGACGGTTTATACTCTTGGGCCTAGTGTCTGGGTGTCCTTGGAGAGCGAGCTGGAGAGGCTTTGTTATGTCTATCTTAGCACAGGAGAATGGTACCTAACGAGCTACAGGGAACTTCAGAGTGACACTGGGCAGTACAGGATTTGAAAAAATATAAAAGTTAAAACCTAAGGCATCAGTTCCATCTAAAAACAATATCCTACCAATACCTTCGCTGCCTGTGTTTATTTCTTTTATATAGGTTATTCTTGTATGAAATATTCATTCAAGTGGGTGCTGCTATATTTAGAATGCAGAGAAGTGTTTTTTGCACGTAGTTGCTTTTGTATTCTTGCTATGCAGGCAATATTTAAAAACTACCAAATTGCACTCCCATTTGTACTTCAACTTTAAGTCATTTATTTTGTGAGGTTCAGGAAAGATTAGACGTTTTGCTTCAGGCTAAATGGCTTCTACAGAAGTCACCTTTAAAATTTAGATGGCAAGCTATTGATAGGTTCTGGGTTGTATGGACACATGTTTTTAAATTCCTTTTCTCATTTTAAATTTGGTGTTTAAATTGTTTTAACTACTTAACTGAGGAAAAAAAGGCCTACAGCTTTTTCCATATAAGCCTCACCCTCTTCAGTTGAATCTTTGGAAACCTTACACAATTTTACTCTTCCCATAGCCCTTTTTATGGTACACAAATCATATCAGCTTCAAGTACACAGTATCTTTCTAACAGAATCACTTTAAGCTGCTAATAAATTCTTAACATAACTTTTTAGCCATGTGAAGCTTTAACAGCTGAATTACTACTTGACTCACATGGTAGATGATTAAAAAAACTTCATGGGAGAAGTATGGACAGTAAAAAGCTTAAGTAAACATGAGATCAATATTTTATTTAATAAACAAATTATTTGAGGATGACTGAATGTCCTGAGGTGGTAAAGTTTTGTTCTATTTGTGTACGCTTCAAAGAATGGCAAGTATAAACTTTCTGAAGTCTTTTATTACTTCAAATTGTGTTACCCTTTTAAATAATATCTAAGAAAAAAATACCTTTAAATAAAAAAAGGGGGGGGAAAGCAGCAGCATACCACATTCCCATACATGCAGCTGGCAGGCAAATAAAATTTGGAAGCAACTGTCATTTCCATGAAATGGTAACTTCCCCTCACCTTCCCCCACAAATTACCAAGTCCCCTCCAAGACCAGGAAACTGAATATGGCAATCAAGATGCAGCACCTGAGAAGTGGAAACCATATTAGGTACATGAAAGACATCTTGTACATCACCTCCATCTTAGCTCAGGAATTATCTTCTGAGCTCTTATTCAGCATTCTCAGCAACTAGCACAGTGCATTGGAAGAACCCTCAGAGTTTTCTGTTTCCAAAAGATGCAACTATATGAAAAATAGTGTAATTGTTTTTACTTTAGTATTATGCTAAGGAAATCCACTTAAGGTACTAATTCATGTCAGCGCAAAGCCTATAATAGTCTGTTTTTTATCCTCAAGTTACAAAAATTCAAGTTAAACTGGTGAGGCAGGAGTAAAGGCAGAAGAGCATCAATGGCCTGACAGAAGGAATCATTAATAGGTCCTCCATGGTCTACCCTCTCTGAAAATAAGTACATTGAAATGGTCAGAAAGAAAAATAATAAAAAAAGCTTTTATTTACTGTTTTCGAAAATTGTGATTGCTAGCCCAGAAAGAAAAGGAAGAAGTAAAAAACATGTATGAGCTACTATACTCATGGCTTTCCTTCCAGAGCTCAGAAAATGAAGCTGCCAAGACCAAGACAATGAAAGGTCCTTTGCATTCTGGATGGGTTTTCCTTCTAGATTTGATTCTAAATACATGTACACTAAAAATCTCTCGGGAGCTGAAAATAAGGTTGCCATTTGACTCAGCCAATGCATTCCCCTAATTTATTGAGACAGACCCAAGATGCCCCAGCATAGAGCACTTTAAAGGTGCTGAACTTTGTGCTAGCTATCTAAACACTGATATTCATAAAGCAAATTTTATCAGAGTATTATGTGCATCTTGCAATTGAGCAAGAATGAAACGGATGTGGTAATATCAGGGCTTTTCCTTTGACTTATGAAAACAAACACAAGTCTCAACATGGCAAGTCGATGAAAAAAGGAGAAAATTGATTATATGTAATGTATGAAATGTAAGCACACACATCGATGTGCTTGTAGTATCTGCTATTCAGCACTCGCAAGTTAAGCACCCAAGGCCAGCTCATGAAAGATTCTCCAGCTCTCCAAGTTTCCCACCACATGTCTTGGGGAGAATCATTCAGAGTTTTTAGCCCTCAGCTCCTCCACCACTACAGGACCATAACTTTCACTTAACAACTTCCCAGTTCATCTGGGGATTGATTTGATAATCCCCAGACTTTGAAAAAGCATCTGCATTGGATTAGAAAACCTGATATGGAGTCCAATGAAGTCAGCTGAGTCTTCCTGCAGATGATGGGAAATCATAGTTATTGTAAACAACAGTAACCTCACCATGTACATGGTAGCCTGTAGCTAAAGTACATATGAGTATCACAGATTACCATGGGTTTTTTTTAATACGTAGACATATACAATATGCATTTGGCTAATATTATTCATAACTGCTGAAAATAAGTGCCAGATATTTTGTCACCTCTACAGTTTTGTACATAGTGATAATAGCAAGTTTACAAGGGATCTTGAAAAAGGCTAATAAAAAGACCGCTTGAAAAGGAATCACGTCTCATTCAGCAAAACCAAAGCAATTCAAGAGTAATTGTATTAGAACACAAACTCAGAAAAAGCTTTCCAAGGAGATTAAACCATACCAACCAATGCAACAGGATTTAACAAACAGCCAAAGAGCATCAAAGACCTTGGAGAGAAGAAATCTCCTGTGCTGGAAAGGAAATTAAATACTTCTAGTACATTTTCAAGTGTATATCCCATCTGTTTTAGCATTCGAAGTGACAAGACTCTACAACATCTGTTATAAGACAAATTGCAGCCTAATGGCCTGGCTGCCATAACGGTTTGGTCTTTTGGAATTGATACTCAAGTTCACCTTTTTTTAAAGGAAAAGCTATTATTTATCATAAAGAACATCTCTTCCCAAATGCAGGAGAACCTCTGTTGGTTTAAGATTTTTGAACAATGAATAAATGCCGAGCCAAGACAATCTTGTGTGTTTGTTTAATGGGCTGTCTCTCTTTGCAAACTATTGAATCAGACTGTGAACATGTGAGATTTTTTCCTCAAGTTTGGGCAGTCTTTGGATATAAGCCCTCTAGGGAAAAAAAAAAAAAAAGGCATCAGAGGTAATTTGTTGTTGTAGAGGTAATTTGGTCAGAGTGAATTTTTCTTCCTGAGTGAACATTGAGCCATTACCCAGGAAGGTGTCAGGATGAACATTATCTCATTATGTGCTGTCTTTCAGGCAATGGTCATTTAAGGAGGCAATGGTCATTTGAGGTAAGCAATATCACAAGAAAAATCTATAACTGTAATATAAACTGCATAAGGTGCTCCCAGCATGAACCACGAGGCTTGGCCAAATTCCGCTTCCGGCAATTACTCTGTGTCAGTCTAATAACTCTTCTGCTCCTCCTGCCCAGCCCCCGCAGCTTCAAAGAAACACAATTTTCCTCATTGTGTCAGCTGGCATCGAACTGATCCTTACTACAGGTTTGCTACCTGAAACTGCAAAGGGATCCCGTGGCAGCAAAGGCAGCAGCTGCTGCCCTGGTCCAAGGGCACCCACAGGGCTGTGTCCCCTCCAGGTGACAGGCAGACCTCGCTCACCATGCAGACAGACTTACAGGGGAGGAAACACAACCCTCGAGCACCCAAGTGTACTCATGCCTGGATACCGAGTGAAAAGGGAGTTGCGCCATAAATGAGAATGAACATCCCATAGTCACTGTGTTCTGCAATACTTTCCAAGAAATAATCTGCATTATCTGCTTGCACAAATGACTACTTTTTGTCCTTTAAATGGTGTAAAGATGGCTGTACTCATGAGACAAGGTGAGGCACATGCTTCATGTCTAAAGTGCAAAAGAGGTCAAAGCATTGCTCACCACCCCATGAATAAGAACACAAAAGGGCATTGTAAATTCCAAGGCAGAGAACAAAAAAGGAAGGGAGGCAGGTGAAACCGTAGAAATATTACACGTATTAAGTTTAATACCCAGATGAGAATTAAGTTACTACAGTGCCTTTCACAAACTGCTACTTTATTATGTTGCAAATAACTTCTCCATGATAGATGCAAATAAATTAATGCTGTCATTAATCTTTCCATTTATATCTTTCTCACTCCTTATGTCTGCTTTCATCGTTGCACTTACCATACTTAAGTATATGTTAAAGAGACTGTCATTTTCCCTTCTGTAACTACTATTTCTTCAAACAAACACTACTGGATTCTAAAGCAGAAAATGTTGATTTCTGAAGATTATCTTTTGTTCCCCGTCAAAGTTGGGGAATATTCTGGGTGAAGACATCCCACTGGAATTCTTATCTAAGTTAAGAACATTGAATAAATCTGTAATTAGGCCCTCCTTAAATATGCCTTTATTTTAGATTTTTAAGCAAAAGGGTATGGGCAGCCTATGTAAAATACATCTCAATAGAATTTTTTTTTCATTAAAGCTTTCATAATGAAATCTTAGAACTCCAGTTAGTTACACCAACAAATTTTAGAATATTTCTGTGACTAAGGACAACTCAGATGTTGCCTGCAAAGGTTACAAGTCTGAGACCTTATCCTATTGAGAAAGGCTGCTCTGAAGAGGTAAGTGGTCTCATTTCAAGGAATATGTCATCCAAAATTGCCAAGGAAAAAAGCACAAGGTAGGGGACATCCCAGATGTTCTGCAGCCCTCGGCATAGTGTGAATTGTGACGAAAAGGAATTCTCACTCCACCACCCCTCATGCTCTCCTGCATGCAATGCCACAAGACGCTGCAGCTCTGTACTACCGTTAAGTCAGCAGGGCACAAACAGGCTGCAGCTCAGCATGCCACAAAAAACCCCACACCAAAACCACAAAGAAAAGAGAATTAAAAAAAGAAAAAAAAAAGGCAGGGTTGCATCCGAAAGGCAGAGTCATTGTTCAAGTGTGGAAATGCCCAGCTTCCTGTATCATGTTTCTGATATAATAACTTATCTTGCACAAACAATCTAAGCCGTAAAAGAAGTGATATTAGGATTGTTTCCAGAATTGTCATTTAATCACTGTTCGACCTTATCCTAACCACTTTGGCTAACGCTTTCCAAAAGCTACTGGAGAAGAAGTGTACTTCCAACACATGCCTGTGACATTACTGGTCATCATCATACAAAACTCCCCCAGTCTTGTCAGATGCCAAAAGAAGTCAAATACCCTCAGACTCTCACAAGATCATGAAGTACCTCCTCCATTTCCTTTCAAAGTCCCCAGTCTCTAACAAAATTATGAGTACCCAGTATTTCTCATTGGAGATGAGAATTATAATGGTGGCAAAAGATGATGCTGGGGTCTTCACCTCTTTGTGCCTTTCACTCCCAGTGCCTACAGCTCCTGTGCAGCACTTTAGCACTGAAGATGCATAAACATCTTCACTTACCTAGAACAACTTGTGACTTACAACTGCATTTCCCAGGGTAAAACCTACACTGTTACCTAAGTCCCATCCCAAAGACACAGCCTATGAAAAGGTAGAGATGCAATTTATGTAAAACAACATCTCTCAGAAGAGCCCTTACATGCAAAATGCTCAGGGTCCTCTTGACTCCATGCTCTATTCAGGATTATGCTACCTTTCACTTTACTAATTTCTGAAGCACTGGAATGAATTTTAGTATCCTCAAATTGATTTACAATACTTTTGTACCCAACAGATTGCACAGGTTCCTGATTTTTAACAAGTTTGTAACCACTTAAAGTTTAGAAATTACTGCAAGTTCATTTAAAAAACTTTTTACCAGAGCCTGATTTAACTGGGTTCCCACTCTTGGACAATAAGGAAAGAGCATTATAATGAATGGGGCATGTAGAAGGCAAATGCTCACCACAATCCTCTATGTAGAGCATTAAGAAGAGAACCCTGTAAGACCCTTCTAATTAACAATTGTGGGGAACCTGCAGCACCACTGCTGCTTCACACTTCTGGAAGTACATGAAATGGGGTTACTCATGTTGCATACATCACATATCCAAATTGCTCTGCAAGACTGATTTACTGTTTCCTTCTCTGAATGGTAGTTATTTACACTCTCTACAGAGGCAGAAAGGTATTTTTCCTCCCAGCCTTCAGTGCACTGATTTCTTGACCTGCCAGCCCCCACAAAAAAAGTAAATTTCAGCTCTTCTCAAAACAAGCTTTTGATAGACAAACTGAGGTGGCACAAACATAGGAAGGAAGGAAGGATTAGTAGCATAAAAAGCAAGACAGAAAGTTAATTGCCCTTTCATGTCAATACCCATATTGGCAAAACAAAGTCTCATTTTTTATTTGAATACCACTTGCAAGCAAGTCTTCAGACACATACAGTACCAAGCTCCCTAAAGCAAAGGATAAAGATAAGGCTTATGCAGACAAGTTTACCAGCTCTGGGGAAAGAAACTAAAACTTTCAGTGTATGGTCATTAAAATTTTTGAAATGTAGGTCCATATTTTCAGCTGCAGCCTGTGGTTGTATGCTGACAGAGGGAAAAAACAACACATTCATATGCACAAATGCAAATTCGGCACGAACACAGCTGGGCCCATGAATAAAATTTACATGCACAAATTTAGAAGCGAGTTTGAGTCCAGATGAATGATTTGATCGTAAGAGCTTTAAATAAGCGTTTATGTAAGCAAAGATTGAAGCCGGCAGCTATTAGAGAAGTGTATTAGCTGAAATAAATTACCAGAGAAAACAGAGCTCTCTTGGATAGCACCAGCAGCTCTTCTTCCCTTCTCCTTTCCCTGCCAGCTTTTGTGAACACATTTGAAAGGTTGATGTGGGGTTGCAAGGATCTCTTGCACAAAGCCAGAGCCTGAGTGCTGCAGTGGTCCTGGGGAAGAGGCAGCAGGGTACTCAGAGTACCGGTTTTGTTCAGGGTTTGTAAACTTTCTGACATCTCAGCCCGGACAGAGGGACGGGTGCTCGTTCCTGCTCTACACTTTGCCAAAGCAAACAGCTCAACTCTCTGAGCTGACATTTTTTCACAAGAACAAATTTGCATCCCAGCAGTGTGCGGCGGGGTGAGAAGCGGGCTTGCTCCGCACCCATAGGTACGCGCCTCACAACGCGAACTGCAGCAAAGCGCCTCACTGGCATCACACAGGCACCATAAGGGCGCGCAGCATTTGCATTCAAGCATATTTCAGCCATCAACCTGGAAGCATGGGGGCAACTGAAACCTGTAAAAGCAATGAATATAAGGCTGGCTCCCTTGCCTGCTCCTGAGACGGCATATTAGGGATTCCTAGGGTTAGGTTAAACACTCCGTTTCTTTAAAAACATGTCACAAGGAAAGCATGGAGTTTGTGAGGTTGTGGAGGGACACTGAGTCTGCTCTGCAGTATCTCAAGTGACAGGATAAAAACAGGATAAAACATAATTTTCTAGAATTATTTTCTTTTTTCTTTTGACTAATAAAGAGATGTATCACCAAATTTCCCTATACACACCCCAAAGTTAATGAAAGAAATATTTGGCTACAACATCAGTGTCAAGTGGGGTCACTGTCACCGACCAAGGAGGATGCCAAACCCCTAGAAACACTGGGGAAAGATCCCAGTACAAGGAGCAACCTGGAACATCCTAGACAAGAGATGATCTCCTGAAGGAACCTCACTCAGCCCCATAGTCTTGGGCACGTCAGACCTACCACCTGCAGCAGGTTGAAGTGCTTTAAGGCAACTTCCTACAGTGCCTTTTCCACATGTACAGCCTGGCCAGGGCAAGAATAACTGGGAATCCCAGCACACAGGGTGGTAAATAGTGGTGGCTGTGGCCGCTGTGACTGCAAAGGTTGACTGCAACATCTCTGCCAGAGCCGTACATCAGCCATAAAAGCACCAATAGCCCTGAGAAGGATCGCATCCTACCACTTGGTAGCCACATCAAGACTGCGCATCCCACTTGGCGGGCTGGATGCGCTCCTCGCCAGCCGTCGCCTCTCCTCCCAGCGCCTCCACTCAGAGTTACACCCAGACACTCGTCCTGCTCCAGCGTGAATATTTCTCTTCTCCCCTAGGAGCAAAGCTCCTTCAACATGTGCCGTCTGCTGTGCCAGCGAGACCTGGCATAGCAGCAGGGTACAAAAGAACATCCCTGACACTCTATGAATATTCATGATTTATGAATATTCATTAAATTAGCATCTTTATGACTGGGCCACCAGATTCACAACTGGCGTCTCTGGAAAGGGGTTATTGTATTTTAATTAAATACCAGACAATTACTAAACAGTTATATTCTCTGGGATTTAACTGATATGAAAGGGATAGGTACCGAGCTACAAACATTAAGAGCAACTCTCCCTCCACACACATTTAATGCTAATGAAAGTCATGTGTAAGCATTGAAAAGGGAAAAAAAAAATCCTCTATATGAGAAACCAAAATAGCTTCAGATTATCTTTTTAATAGATTCATACTGTGTGGGAACCTTCAGCATTTCCCTGGTGCCTAAGCAGACCAGAATAGCAAAGTAGTTATTATATCTGTCTTCAGTGAAGAGACCACATGTTCACAGATATTTGTACAGCACCTAGCGCAACAGGGCTCTGATCCCTGCATCTGGCATTGCTGTAGTATTTAAATAGCAATAATAATGATATAAAGCCATCTTTGTCGATATCATGAGAGAACAATCTAATCTAGTTATCAGATTATAGCTCATTAAATGCCACACAGAAAAGGCTATCAACACTTCTACACATTTACTGGCCTAAAAAGAATTTTAAGCCATTAATTGCTTCCATAACGTGGGGTGAATTTTCAGCATGGTGCCTGGAAAATTAGGCACGCAGGCTGTGTAATTGTTAATGGGAATTGTGACCCAATTTTCACGCCTGGCACTGAAAGTTTGCCCCTTGCAAAATATTTACATAATTTGCTAGTAGATTTGCCATATCTTTTGCATGTTAATTTTACTTCAGTGACAATTCCTTGAAAAAGTACCACCACCAGTGTATATAGTACCATCACCAGTATATTAAGAGTAGCTTGACATTTATATAGTACTTCCTCTGAGTTATCTCAGGCTACAACTTGCAAATCATTACATGCTGAATCTTTAAGGATATGTCTAACCAGAATATTCATTGCAGGGCACAGCCCTTGCCTGACAGGAAAGGGAATTGATGACCACTTGGTCAGGATCTTTTCCATTTGAGCTCTCATTCTGCAGCACAGTGGATGCTTTGTAGCCCTCACACCTGACCCCAGAGCTTTTAACATTAACAGATTCACTCACAATTGCCACGTTTGATGTTTCAGTGCAGAATCTACCATATTTTCTTCCCTGTAACAGACATGAGAGTCAGAATTTAACATCTCTAGACCCTCAGCACTTCTCCAAGCTGCCACGAACTGTGGCAGGGAGGTGGGATCACGTTAAAGGTTCACAATTTCACACAGCTGCGTCTTTGCCTGGGAGCGCGATGATATTTTGCAGGCAGCTTAAGATTTTTAGTACCAGCATCTGTCCTCTTAGCAGCACTTGCTGGTTGTTTGGGTGGCCAGGAGACTACCCATGCTGTGGGGAAGATAGGGACATTTTGTTTCATCCTCCCCTTCCAGACAGACATCCTTTCTTTTGCTCCAGAGGGAAAGTAGCAGCATGCAGAAGCACATCAAGCCATTTTCAGCTGCTCTGTAGCACTGACACCAGCGCGACTATGAAACAGCAATGAGCTGGAAAAGCATTCTGGGTATAGAGATGCAAATGAGCACACTAAGCCCTTTCCCAAAGGACATTACACAAGGACCTTTCATAACATAAGGTTTCACTCAAACACTTAGGGCCCAGTTTCAAAGGGCTCACTCAGGTAGAGCTCCCATATGTCCGAATGCACGAGATGCACAGGTGTCCCAAATCTCATCTCCAGATCATGTGGCCCCTTCTCCAGACACAGGCAGCAAGGCATGCCATGTCTTTTCCTGACTGAATTTACCTGATCCCCACTTCAAAACCACAGATGTTGTGTATTTGTAACCAAATTATATTTCTGATTCAGCAAAGCAAAGGCAAGAATGAATGCAGAGCTGCAGGTAAGACTGTAGTTTCCCTAATCTTTGGCTGAAACTAGCAGTGGTGCTCATGCAAACACATGCATGACCACATCTGCTAAACCCCTTCTACTGCAGCTCCTCCTCCCTCCTGCACTTTGTCCCAGGGAAGAGGAAACCCTGCAGGAACTTGGGGCAGGGCATGGTCACCTTCTGCTCAAACAGGTAGAAGCTTTCTCCAAGCAACTTATCCTGCATGCTGTTTGCAGCTCCTGTAAGCGCTTATCCATACAGTGGTTTTAAGTAATTTGTTTATATATTGGATGTATTGCTGAACAGCAGGTGATTCACAGCATATTCTTCAAAATAGCTAGAAGCAGATATTTATTAGATATTACCAGGACTCCACCTGAATGAAATGGGAGTGTGCATCATGCAACAGAAATGCAGTTCATGCACAGGCTTGGGTGTGCACATGACTAAGCTGGAAAGTGATATATATCCTTGGGAAAAGATTCTGTTTCCCTAAACAGAGTATCTACAGTTAACAATCATTTTTTCCTAGTGTTACCCACACAAGAGGAAGATGGTGCCAACCAGAACCTGATTTCCAAACTGATGGGTAGAGGAGGAAAAAAAGGAACTGCAACTATATGCTAAGACAAGCCTGGGTATCATGGCTCCTAAGACAAAGTAGGGAAGCAGGACACTTGATAGAACTGATTACCATGCTGGGAATTAATTGGGATATTTTTTTCAGCAAGCTGTAGCAGATCATATCTGCTTGACTTCAGCAGAGCACAATCCAGCCCAGCTATATCTATCATATAAAGCATCTATAATTTCCTGTCAGATCCTCTTTTCAGATATCAGATCTGAAGTTCCTTCTTAAACTTGATCTAGCCTTTTAGGAATAGCATTGCCTTCCAATGCCACAAACTCCTAAGGGTGCCTAAATCACTTAAAAATGAGGGTACAGCACCTCTGTAAACACTGCCCTCTGTTCAGAGATGAATTAGTGGTTCAGCCCAGGCCTGGGAAAGAGAATTTGTTTTTTTTAATTATGATGTTCCCTCTGTGGCCTTGGGAAAATCATTAGTCTCCCTGCCTCGGTTTCTTCATCAGTGAAACAATTATGTATGAATTCCACAAGCTGTTCTCAGGATTTGACAGTATTCATTTGACTGAATAAAAATGAATGCCCTGAAGTGTCAACCAGTTTTATTTAGTCAACAGATAAAACCAAGAGACCACACTAGGCCTGCTACTATGCTGCATCCCATCTCCTAGGAGAGTCTCCAGTACTTCACCCCTTGCTTGTCCTCCCACAAGGTCTCCCTGCCACCCCTGAGCTCTCCTTCTCGCTGCCCTTGACCCACAACATGAAAAATCCATTTTTTTCTCCCCCCTCTTTGAAAATCCCTCCCAGTAGGGGTTTTTGCCCCAGATCTTTTCCCTGTTCAAGACTCCTACTCGTGCATGGTTGTTCTGGGTCTTGTCTTATTTCACTTGCAAGCTGCTTAGGGCAGGAAATGGGCCTTACCTAGAGTCCGTATCACACATGATATTCCCTTTGGAGTCAGCGTAAAGTTAAACATACGCGATATAAGCCTTTGTTGGACCAGGGCCTATGCTTATAAAGTGCTGCGTAAGCCTGTGTTGCCACAGCATAGAACTGTTGAGCAAATAAAATATTATAAAATATTTTTTGTTTTAAAAATGGACCTGCCGCTCCATTCACACTGCTCCTCCAAGTTTCAGGCAAGAGCAATATTAGATACAAAGCTTCCAGATAGAAGGACTGCAATGGGAAAAACGCTAGCAATTATTCAAAGCAAATGTAATTTTCACACTGCCGCTATTTAAAACACTTAGAGGAGAAAACAGTTCATCACACTTGGAAAAAAAAAAGAAAAAAAGCGCAATATCTTTTTTCCGCCTCCTCCCCCGCACCTCACACCCCCCCTTTTAACTTTTACTTGAAGTGTTTGAGGATCAAGAGATCTTCCCTGTTCATCGTGAAATAAATCTGACATCACACTCAAAGCTTTTCAGCACTTATCCTGATTAGCCAGATAGTAAGATGTTCTGCAATGGGATCTGGCTGGGATTAGCCGCTTTCCTGTTCTCCCTGTGTGCTACATGCTGCCCTGTGGTGCCTTTTGTTGCTCAGGGATGTCAAGAGTGGTGTTCCGCCATCCCCAACATGAAGCTTTACCACAGGAAGTTATCACAGTTGCTTTCCATGACAGAGAGTGGAGGGACCCATTCACTAGCTATTAAAATTTTCATTTCCATAACAAAACTGAACACCCAACAGACTAAAGTTGGATGCAAAATATATTTTAGTAGTAGCAAGTGATTTCCTGGGGGCATTAGTGAACTGCTATACAATAAACCTGTCTAGCTGGTAGGGACATATAAGGTGTGAAAAATATCTGGATTGTTTAATCAGATTCAGCCAGATTGTTTGGTGGAAGCCAGTTCTGCTATGTGGCACTGACTCTAAACGTAGATATGGCCCACAGACATACAATGCACACTGACTTTAAACAGCCCTGTAGTCCAATGACATACACCCACACATAGCCACAACTCAAAGTGTTCTGAAGTAAAAACTAAGGAGAAAAAAGTAAAAGAAAAGAAAAAAAACCCCTACTTGCACAACTAATTCCACTCATCCCTGGAGCATAAGATCACATGCATTTAGCCTTATTTGAAAGTTTTCAGGGCCTTATGTATTTGTTCAAGCTAAGTCCCAAAGGAAGCGCAAACAGAAGAAAAGCATCATTCCAAGGCTCTGTCTGTGCATAATGCTCCTTTCAAATCTGCCCCAAAACCTGGGAGTTACCTTCCCAGTCACACACGCCTGCACACACGCCTGCACCTGGCACACCCCAAATTCAGGAAAACTGTTTCAAATCACACCCCTTTTTATGTCAAGAACAATTATTCTTATTTCACCTTCCTTTAAATAACAAATAAAGCACAGTACCCACAAACAGATTAAATGTACGCTCTAGGAAGTTGCATTTTTGTCCTTCTAGAGAAAAAAAAGAAGTAAAATTGCACAAAAGTAACGGTTGCACTTCCCATTAAGTATCTGCAAGTGTTCTGGATGCTGCACTGACAAGGGGAAATGAGGATTGAACCTAAAGACAAAGAGGAGAAAAGGGACTGAAACATCTGAAGCAGCTGTCAAACATGCATTTGTAACAAATGCCAAGTGGTTGGAAAGAATTTGTGCAATACAGAAAAACTCACATTCCCTTGTCAGTGCATTGTCTCCCCACGCCAGCTCTGCTGGGGCAGAGGACCTTCCCCTGGGTCAGTCTGCAGCAATGCCAAGCTTGCTCCCTCCTTGTGCAAGACTTCAAACAACAGATATTGTCCCAAAACATCAGTGTAAAACACCAGGTAACAAGCAACACATCTCCTTGCTTTCAATAACAAGATCAAGTTCAAACATTTTTCCAAAACTAATTCATCTTGTTATTGAAGTAGATGCCATCTCACAGACTTTGCATGCAAAGAGTCAGGTCACACTGCAACAGTGACCTTTTGCAGTCTTAAAAAAATCTCTGAATTTTAAACCTTAGGCTGCCACCTGCTACACATTCATGGCAATCTTTGAGCCACAAACAGAAAAGAATTCTAGGATTATAGGATGATACCTCAGGTGGGACACTTACAGTAACTACCTCCCTTTGAAGCATCATAGCAATTGGACATTTCTAATTCACCACCTTCTAGATTAAGTAGAAGTAGCTACAGCTATTCTGCTCACAGACATTAAGGTTTTCTATATACATGTAAAAATAGACACCTAGCATCATATTCATGCATGTGATCAAACAATCAGTTAGTTGGTTGATTTATTCATGCTCAGTTGCTATTCCTACAGCCTTCAGAAATGGGTCCAAATGTTTTTCGTTTTTTTTTCTTCTTGCTGAAAGATATGCAGGGGATTCTGGGATGCAGTAGGTAAGACAATGGAATACAAAGTCAAGGAATGAAAGACCCAGTTTTTTGGAAAGTTTAGAAACATTAGTAAGTGGAGGACTGCATATAATTCTTTGTGAAGGCACAAAATTACAAAGATAAGATGCATAAATTGCTAAAAAAATATGCAAGGTTAAAATATATCAGAAATCGAAGAAAACCAGAGGAGAAACAAAACTGTGCTACTGTTGCCACTGTTTAGAGACAGAATTTTTAAAATAAGTTTATTCAATCTCTCCACTGACTTGTCTCCAGGGTTTAGGAGTTTGCTTAGTGCTAGGTCGATGCTTGGTCAGGCTATAACGCTTCATGGCTCTTGACACAGCTCTGAAATAGAAGCTTTTACTCTGGAGACAGCAAACAGCATGGAACAGAAGTGGCAGGAATTCGTATTTCTGGACCATATGCATTCATTTCTCTATAGTGCTCTGTTTTTCAAATAGTTCAAGATTTTGAAGCTTCAAGATGCGAGTGCCTGGGGTAAGGAAAGAGGCACATAGGCAGATTTTAATTCTGAAGCTAATTTGATCTCTAATATTTTAATCTCCTCATATTTACTTCAACCTGAAGTTCTGTTTCCAGATAGTGCATTAAAATACAAGTTTAACCTGAAACCAAAACACATTACTTCCCAAAACCTCCCTCTGCTTGCATACACCCTATGGCTGAATATCCCAGGAAAGTTCCAGAAAAATATTGTTGGGCCTTTTTGAGTTATACAAGATGCAAGCACTCTTTTTGGTGCATTTACTCTTTTAGGGTATTTTTTAATTTGGTTTTTTAATTTCTGGGTTTTTTTGTATGTAAAATTGTGTGGTACAACCACAACAGGCAGCATTGCAGGAAGAAGGGAGCCTCACATGCCTTGTGTGGGCATCACTGTGAGCAGGGAAAGGGACACAGAGAGACTGCTGGGGTCCAAGAAAGCATCAGAAAGGGAAGAAAAGGTAGGCTGGAAATGTGGGTTTTGGAAATTCTTCCAATTCTTTGAGCAGGAGACATCAAAAAATAACCCTGATCCATTACCCATGCCAGGAGATCAAGGAAAGATTTGGGAAACACATGAGAGAGATGGACCTGACTGCCAAATGCTACAGAAGGTTCCTGCAGCCTCCATCTCCATCACCTGAGCGACAGACTAGCAGGGATAGCCAGGACTATTTTTAGCTAACAAGAAAGGGGAAGCTGATAATGTGTTAATCACAGCACAAATCACGGATGCATACACCAGTTCCAAGGTGTCATGCATATGACGAATGCAAGCACAGGGGGAAGTGGAAGGAATCCGTACACTGCTGTGAGGAGCCTCAATAATAAATGAGAGGAATTGGAAGTGCCTGTGGATGCCAGTTTGGAAATATCAGTGTAAAAGTGCTATGTAAGAATCTTGCTTAATTCCAGCAGTACTTGTCACTTGTACTTCTTAAGTGGAAACTGGGGCCCTTCTCTTCCATTGGTGTGGTGGCTCATCGCACACCAGCGAACGGCTCACTCGTAGGGCTGCCAGAAATAATGCACACATACCTGCTTTTCTGTGCAAATATTGGGGCCTTCTCAGGCTACCATCAGGCTTTCTGTGAATGGCAGCAGGTGAGTCACTAATTTAATTGATATCAGGTGTATATATCACAGACTAAAGAAATTGTATCTTCCATTCCAACGTGCTTTTAACTGTCCTGCCCAGAGATGGGGGCAGGGGAAAGTGCCAGATGCGTTCTGTGCAACAGATAAAAGATTGAGCCTTAAGAGATCGGTTTATTAAAAACTGCACCCTTCACCTAGGAATCCAATAGGATTGATTGTACAATCACAATGACTGTCCAGTTACAGTGGAATTATCCACATATAATACCTGAGGGAAAAACATATCTTTCACACTTCCTGTCTCTAGTGTCCCAGCTTTAATATACCACTGAAATTTGTCAAGATTCCCCTTCAGCGTATTGCATCACCTGTGAGGGAGTGCTCGCTTTGGATTTTCTTAAGGTCTTTGTTCTCCAGAAGGCAAGATACATCTGAGATGAGCATCACTTTATTTAATAAGTATTAAATAGCTATTTCTTTCTCCTTTTTTTTTTTTTTAATTAAATGGTCATCATTTTGGAAAGATGTCTCCGTGCAAAAATGATATTTTTCCTAACTTGTAGAACACTCACTGTTATCCACTCTGGGATGGAGTAGCTGAAAGAGAATTTCCTCTCTGGACACAGAAATGTTGCCTCTTTCCAAGTTCCATTTTCTCAGTTGTTGAGTGATTATCAATTATGTAACAGTGACATTTTGTAAAGTGTCATCTGTGGGTGGTAGTGAATTGGAAGTAAGAGAATGTTTTCCACAGAAATGAACTTGTCAAAACTGGTCATTAGTTGGATTTTGGGGCCATAGGAAATGCAGAAATAATGACAACAATACTTCCTTTTTTTTGCCCACCTCTAGAAAATAAAATAAAGATGATTATGTAAAAGCCTTTGAACCCATTAGCAAAATATTCTAGAGCACAGTATAAAAAAGTTTGTTAATATATCATCAAGTCACTTGGCAATTAATTTTAAATATTCTTCTCAAATACACAGTGAACAATTCAGTTCTGTACTGGAGTGCCCCAAGTAGCCAGCAAGTTTCAAATTCCTATTCTAACTCTTACCCAGCAAAGAATTGCATCGGAGTATATTAAATCCTGGGTGTTTGCTCTAGCCACTGGGATGCCTGGTCTTCACAGACACTGGGGACAAGAAGTAGAGATGTGATCTGTCCTTGTTTCATTCTTTCCCCAACTCCTTCCTCCATAAATTCCTGAAAATTATTATTTTCAGCTTCTCATTGGCACAAAAAGCTATTTCGAAAAACTCCACATCTCACAAATGTTTGACACTCAGCCCTGTAAGTGTCAGACAACTACAGTCTAGAAAAGCAGTGCCGGTTTCAAACCATTGGAACAACTTACAACTGCAATGGTTGATATTTCTCTGAAAGATGTGCTCCAATGTCACCACGACTCCTCAACTGGTACCAATAGCACACTAGACTAATGCAGAATATAATTATTACAGTGACACCCGACAGCTTGTGCCATGCAGAAATTCAGATTAGCTGATCACCCTTTCCCAAGAAAGACTTTGCATATGTGCTATTCATGACTGAATGAGCAGAATTCTTTCCCGTTGTATGAAGCAATTACACAGATTTAGGTGAATGCTCAACCATATGATGCCGGTATATGCAAAACATCTACTGCATGAACCTGTTGCTGGAATGAATCAGGCCTTCAGGAGGTAAAGTACCTTTGGATAACATTCTCATAGGACAGCACACAAAGTACATCTAACAATAAGCTGTTATGTTTCAGTTCTGCATCTATTTAAATTGTTTGACCGTAAGCCCAAAGAGAGGCCAAAATTTAATTCTTCAGTTAAAACTTCCTTTATCTTTGCAAGACTTAGAGCATTCAAAAA
>VZTN01036278.1:22932-94842 GCA_013400515.1 Erpornis zantholeuca | reverse complement strand
GAAATAGATAAAAAAAAAAAAAAAAAAAAAAAAAAAAAAAAAAAAAAAAAAAAATCCAGTCTGTTTTGTCTTTAAGTAACAAGCTGCTGTCTCTCTATTGTAGCCAAGATTGACACTTTACCATTTCCCACAACAGTCTCTCTATTCTCCTAATTTTATCTGTTGTAATTGCTCACCCATTTCTGCTATCATCCTGGCTCTATACAATATTCTAGCTACCTACAGTTCATTATTCTCCACAAATCTTTCCCTATTAAGACTTTGCATAAGAAATTCCTACATGGCATTTAATGCACCTTGATAAGGTCTATTCACATTTCTGACACCAGAGATTGCTCTTCAGTTAAAATCTATTATTGTCACATAACAAGCCTCTCCCATTCGAGAGCTCAGAATACTCTAAAACAAATTCCCCAGCTACATAAGGAAGTATTATGATTTTTCTTCCATCTGTGCAAAGAGGGTATCTTCACCATCACCCTACTCCTCCAATGAGCTCCATTTGAATAGGAGCCTCTGTTAGAGTCAGAAAGGCACAGAAGCAGTGTTTGTTCAGAGGATTACCCATAAAGCACCTATTCCAGGATCAAGGCCAGTGTCTTTTTCAAAAACTTTCCCATGGTGATATATCAAATCAGAGGCAGGATAAGAAACAGAACTAGCATCTCCTGACCCCTGCTGCTGGGCTCTAAATGCAGGAGGCTACCTTTCCTCTTTTGGAGCAATTCATCACTTCTGCAATGCGATGCCTGTGTAAGGCTGGTGTTACATAACAAACTCGCATCATAAACTGTCATTGTGTAAAACTTACAGAAGATTTTCATTTTGAGCTTATGCTTAAAAATAATATAAATTATCTTGCCTCAAGCTCTCTCCATTTTCTGATAAATAAGTTTGGCAATCATGATAGTTGTGATGAAAAGAAATAAATTCATTCCTTAAGCTGATTACTTTTCTGGGAAAGCATGTGTGCCAGACAGTGTAAGAACTTGAGTGTTTAGTTTATACAACATTGGCTCATCTCTATCATCTTTGTCGAAGACATCTACAATTTATAGCTTACCACAGGTTACCCAGCTGGTTCAAGTTGTTTTGTCTTTTATTAAAAAAAAAAAAAAAAAATCAAACAAAACAAACAAGAACCAAAAAAACACCACCTCTGAACTTTTACACTCCTGTGTGTTTTAGCTGTGAGTCCTAAATGGAGTCTCCCATGAATAATTCAAGTTCCTCAGTTTCTTATTTTAGCATCAAAACTGTAGCAATACGTGACTAAAAGAAGTCTAGCCAAGATACTATGAAGCTCTAAATCAATGTAAAAACGAGATTAAAGATAGATATTTCTATTATAACAATGAATGAAAATATTGTTATATAGCTTGTTGAAACAACCTTTTAAACAGTAGTGCTTTATTTAAAAGCATAGGGGAAAAAAAGAAAAATAAGCCAGTTTAACCCATAATTAAGTAGGTAAACTATGAAGAAGGCTACAGCCAATTTTGGAATGCTACTTATTTGGAAGGGTTCCAATATCAGCAATGGTGAAAGGATATAAAAGGTGATGACTATATTTGTATTACGTAGCAATGATTTTTTCAAGAACGGTATCAAGAGACAAACAACAGGTTTTTTCCTCATTACATCATTCTCCAGATTGTACCAGTTTAGCAAGTTTAGTCTGAGGAGGAAATGATTCAGATTTCATCACTGCAGCCTAATTCGGCTTTTGTTACTTGTTTGAAAGAAGAAGAAAAAGCATACATGCAATTTCTAACCACATCAATTGAGTTAAAAGGTGACTAATAAAAGGTCTTGAACCTGTTGCTGTTATGATTGAAGGAAAATTTGCCTCAACTTCACTGGTGCAAGAATAAGTCCCTATACAATTTAGATTTCATATAAATTTTTAACTTACTTGGGACCTCCTGTTCCAGTACAATATAAAAATATTTTAAGCGATACTTTCCAGCCTCAGAAAATAAATGAAATTCTAAACAATAAATATAACCTATCCAGCACCGAAACAAATCAATATAAGCCTTCCACCAGTAAGCATTGTGCTTCACCATGGTAGGAGATTCAGTGTTTTTCTGCAGAAGCTTCTGTATAAGATCTAGATGCAAAGCAGAAAAACTGCAGAGAGACCCATGTGTAAACATTGCTGCCCACCTTCCCCACCTCACTACTTTAAAGAAAGCACTCACCACATTTGCGTCAGCTGGGAAATGTTGCTGCCTCCCTCCTTCCCCACACATTTTGCAGACCACTAGCATGTTAAGTAACACAGGAGCAAAATCAAACTTGATACTTTCTTCTGATGAAATGAGCCCTCAAATCCAATTCTTTGCTTTCGCTCACCTAACTGACCTTGGAGCCAAGAAAACAATACGTGCCTTTTCAAACATGTTCTGAAGCATTTTTCACAGTACCCGAAAAGATTTTATTTCCTTTATTTTAAGGTAGAGTTTTGTCTCAACTACTACATATAACTGATAAGGTTTTTCCTCAATTTTTGCATCATTCTGTCACTCCCTACTTTGCCTTTATGCACTGAAGGTAATTTAGCAGAGTTAGGATACTTCTTGTTCTCACAACATTGAGTGAACAACCACTTAGAGTCAAATGCGCTGCTTTAAAAAACATATATACAATATCAAGAAACTGCTTCCATAAACTAGATCCTCTTGCAGCTTTAATTACTCTGTATGGCAGCAGATAAAATATCCTTTTGTATAACTGTCTTGGACCAACTTTTTGTAGCCCTCTTTTACCTAGTACTGCCCACTACATCAGAAAGCAGGTTAATATGTAAAGGTCCAGGGTACAATTATATCCTTATACAATCCAGCGTTTTATGCTCCTTCTAAAACCTTTCCTCTTACTAAGATTGTAGAAGATCATCAAGCACAACTTTGCTTTCCAACCTCTCTGGTCATGCCTGGTTTTCACTTACTTTAACTTAACCTCACACGCCACTGACTTCACATAATGTATTGCCATTCCGCCTTAATTTGATTAAAACTTGTATCCCACCCTCCATTGTAATTCTTTGCTTTACCCGCATCTTTAGCAGATGTCTCCAATTTGCAAATTCTTAATTTCCCATTGGTTTCACTAGATTAATTATTATCCTGGTTTTTTTTTTCTGTATGCCCTAACATAGGTTCTATTTTGATTGATGCCTCACTCAGCTTTCCCGCACTATCTTCTCTTCCTCAAGATGTCTACAAACACCTAACCAAGCTTCTCTCTGCTCCGCCACAGCTGTTTGGCTATACTTTGGAGAACCTGAGATTACATCGACCTCCCTGCACCACATAACACTGGGAAACATCCAGAGAAAACTATCAGAGACAGACCTTCTACTGAAGCATTCAGAAGTTAACTTTTTAAAACTCTCTCCTACACCAATGTCAACATACACCATGGCCAAAGTTTTCTTCTCAGCGACTATCAATTACTTTGTACCCAACCAAAAGTCACCAAGCAGTTTTGAGGTCATCCCATATCCAACTGTAACTACCTAGGTGATGATCAAATCTCCCATTCCTTTGTACTTACAGTGTCTGTGTTGCCCTTCATACCACATAATAGTTCTTCTAACCAGACAGGTCCCTTCACTCCACCTTACAGCCACCCAGGACTGAGATGATAAGCAGTGAAGTGTTCCTTTTACCATGTCTCAGTCTCAGATTACTGGAAAAGCTTTAAAGAAGAACCCTGTGGATGGCTGCGCAGGACTTTCGAACTGTGTGGTATGGCAAGCCTACGAAAACATTAGCTAGAAAGGTTATGACTGCTCTTTAGAGATGGATCACAGAGATGGAGGAAGAAGAGTTATTTAGTCAAATGAAAAACTGGTACATAAGAACTGGGTGCGAACTTGTGTCATGAATTAATGTACACTGTGAGCTGAAGGTAACTACCCACCAGATGTGATAGCCCATCACTACAAAGCAGGAGGAAAGGATTAACTTTTTTTCCTTACAGTGTGATAAAGTGATGTGGTTATCTCTAAAACAGGAAACCAAATTCAGAGATGCAATAGATATCTCTTCCAGTCATTCAGTCATATTCTGTGAATGACAAAAGAAGAGACCTTCAATATATTACAGAATGTCCCTTGCTGAACGTACATCCAACCCTTCATTGATCGCCTAGCCTATATACACTGAATATACTTTCTCCCCATTAATCTTTCTAGAATGCTAACTCCTTCTGGCATAGCTACTGCCCCTTTCTTTGCTTGTGAGATCATTAAATGGCTAAGAGTTTAACTTACCCACATCCAAATTTATTTTATTTGACCCCGCTAGCAAGCGTAGCTCAGATGGCTTCGTTCAAGTAACATCCTCTGAAGTCAATCAGGGAACTCCAGTGCAAGGAACAAGTTTGAGGTCAATGTTTCCCAACAGGCAAGAGAGAAATATCTAGACTCTGAAGTCAATAAGACAATGGAAACACTTAAGTAAAGCCTGTATTTAAATGGTTTTCATTTTTGAAGCTGTAACTACTGGAACCCACATAGAAATTTCTGCTTTGTTTGGTTGTGTCTTTTAAAAAGAAACAAAGCTTTTCTTCCTTTAAGAGGTCAGGCCAGGATCAAGCTTAATAGGCCACAGACCATATATCAAAGATTTCAGTATACTTTTGAAGTGGAATTAAATCATATTTCTTAGGTTAAATGTAGCTCATCACAAGAGTTGAAGTCATCTCAGACATCAGAGATCTGCAGGCTATTGAGCTTCTGTTATTAAATATTTTTCCATTTCAGCTGACTAGTGCCTAAAGGCTGATTGCACAGAACAGTTATAACTTGTTGGGGAAAGAAGGGGGAAACCTGGTCTTCTCTCCAGTTGGAGTCATGAACTCATTATATATTTCATATTTATGGGCATTATCTAAGGACAGACAACATGAATCTAAAAAACAGACAGTATAAAACTCTAGAAAATTTGAAGGAAACTTACATGAGTCAAGAAATATAAATTTGATTATTATTTTAGACTTTGAATATTTATGGCCTATATTTGTAGAGAAAGTACTATCAGCTTTTCCTTTATACAAATCTATTCTTAATAGGTACTGCCCCCCCCAAAAAAAACTTAGACAGGATAACACATGTAAAAAAATCATCCTTCCTTCAATAAAAAATAATTACAGTTGTAGTATTTGGCTTTCTAATGTAATTAAAAGCTAATTTAATTTAAAGGAGGATACTTTGATTTCCCTTGTTGCATTTTTATACTGCAACCTGAATCGCACATAGTTAATTTAAAAGGGACAATTAAAGTCTAACTAGCTTGCAGTATTTTTTCTTTTAGAGACTACAAGTGCAAATCTAACAGTTAAACTGATAATTGGGGATAGCAACTGATCACTTGAACTAGGCAGTATTCAGCAAGTGCAATTTTATGCATCTAGGTGAAGAGCTGCCCAACAGTGAAATACAAAAAAAGTAGAAAACATAAAATCATATTTAAAAAGGACTGCATAGTTACTTCTCTATTAGATTGGCAAGACACACAGTAAAACAAAGTGACTGTGTTTTCATTCAAACAGTCTTTAAATGATGCCCCACTAGAAGCATTACATAACCAGTCACAAAGTTTTTGCCTTTAGATCACATACTTAAAGTGTCTCATCAAAATTGCATCTTGAAGGAAAGAAAATCACGACTTATTAAATATAAATATATGATGTTAAAAACTGCTTTTAGTGTGGTTATGTAATATTTATTGTTCTGTGGCTAAGGTCATATAAAGATCACATGTGACAGGTGATGTATTTTTATTGCTCTCTTTATGTTAAATGCCTTTCTACTAAGCTAATTTAAATGTTCTTGTCTCCTTGTTCTGGAAAGTATTTAAATCATGACGTTCATAGGTACTGTTATACTCCAAATAATTCAGAAGCCAAACCAGAAGTATTTCAGAAGTTACCTTTTAGAGATACCATAGTTTGGCTTCAGGTGGCAAAATTATGTTCTTGTTTCATGTACCAGACTATTATGAAACTGTTACATTTACTCAGTTCTGGCAGGTCCTGACAGAATTTCACACTTACACCGGGACCCACCAAAACTGCTATTTCCAAGGCTGTATTTACCCACATTGGAAAGCCACTGCCCAATGTGATACAACAGCCAAAATATTGCTCAAGAGAGAGCAGGGCAGCGCAGTAGGTCAGTGGAGGGTACAACTCTTCCTTGCCTGCTCCTGGTTCTACCTGGCCACGCATGACCCTCTCTTTCAAAGCCATGACATTCATCAGTGAGTTTAATTACCCCAGCTGACACCCAAGGAGAGCTCTGCTCATTCACAGAGCAGGTAGGACAGAAACATGCTGTGAAAGCACAACAAACTCCCCACCCCTGCACCGCTAATGAGCTTCAACCCTGACCTAAAAGCAGCAGCAAATATTGAACTCCAGGTCCATACAGCCACAGCCTCTCGGGTGCAAAGGAGAACAACTGTTTGTGATGGGGATTTATAATTACCATTTCTGACCATTGTAGTAGAGGACTCTGTAGGATAACAAAAGCTACTTGCTTCATTCTTTGCCAGGAATATTTTCTTGCATCACTAGAGAACAAGTACCAGCTTTTACAAAAGAGAGGATACCTTTGTTCCTATCCAACCAAGTGATTTCTATTTTCAGGGAAGACAAGCCACTCCTTTGATAACACCTTCGCGTGGCCAGTACAAATGACTGTGCACCTATATTTGCAAAGTGCTGCCTCTGTTTTGATAAATTAAACATAGTCCAGAGTACTTTTATGTATTCTAAATGAAGAGAGGAACAGATCTTCCTTCCTTTGAAGTTATGGCTAGCTTCCAAGCTACTTCAAAAGGGAAAAAGTTTGGGTACTTGTTCAGAGTTAACAAAGGTGTAACAGTGGAATTTAGCTTAAGGTATAGGAAAACATTCCCATTAATTAGCAAGATAAGCATATGCCATGTTCAACCCCAAACCACTCCACTGCTTTTGAAAGAAGACAAAATTAGGCTAGCCCCATTGATGCATTTGCTAGCAGTAGCGTTTTGTGGTCCTACATCAAAGTTTGGGACTGTAATTCAATGAGGTCAAAGCTTTTTCTCATTGAGATAGGGTAATATGACTTTTAATACTCTTTCATGAGTGTCCAAGGTACCAGTTACTTATACGCATCAGTAATTACTGTATTGTACAGTAGCACACACTGAAAACTCAGTCAAAAAATGTAAATGGGCTGTAAGTGTCAATGCAAATTCTCCCGTTCTGAGAATGTGCAATATGCAAGCATGGGTTATTTATTAATTTTTGTCACCACTGATTGATATCTTGATTAATTGCCAGAAGGCATTGGACCAGGTGTTAACTATGTGCAGATTGGATGCAGTGTTCTGTGAACTTCACGCTGTATTAAAGGCACAGACATGCCCAGTTGGAGCAATAAGCCTTTGTTTGCTTTGGCAGGGCTTGCAGCTCCCCGGGGCCAATGCCATAAAGAGGTTTCTGTTAGAAGCCGCAGTGCTCATTGTAGAAAAATTGCCCCTCAAAAAATTAGCATGGTACAATGAAGGATGCATAATGTTACGCAAATGACAGCTGCTTAGCTGAAACAATAGCTAGGAGATGGCATTTGCCAGGGTGCACATCTCATGTAAATTAACATACTAACTGTTTCAGGAAAAATAAAAGAAGGGAAGCCTGAACCTGTACGACCACTTCATGGATCCATCCTGAGGGCACAGAAGAACTGCAAACTCCCACTAATATCAAAGAAAGTTGGACGGGGCCCTCAGCCTCTGCCCCTCAGATGCCGCCAGGAGCCGAGCAGGCACAGGCTGCCAGAAGCAAAGTTTGCCTTGTCAGGGCAGAACAAAGCCCTGGAATCTGCTTTACAGGTGGAAATCCAGAGTCATTTCCCCCAAAGCAACAAATCCGCAGCTGCTGAGCCAGCACCAAAGGGAGGCCACCAGAGCCCCTGTCCACTGCAAAGAGCAGCACCTGGGCTGGAGGTGCACATGGGTTTCTCTGCTTCACCCACCTTGGGGAACCAGAGCTCCCCTATGGTTGCAGCTCTAATCTCAAACCCCAGGGATGGGTGGAATTTCCCTTGATTTACAGCAACGGGGGAAAGGGCCCAATGGAGCCAAAATGCTTCAAGGGGGAGCAGAATCAGTGCCTGGGCCTTTGTGTCCTCTGCGCAGCAGAAGGGACATTGTCCTTGTTCAACCGATTAGAAATACTAATCATTGACATCAAAATCTAGCCTTGGAGTGCAGGCTAAACCAGAAAAGGCTATGCAGCACAAAAACAGAAACAGCATTAGGGGAAAGGAAAAAAAAAAGAAAAAGGAAAAGAAAAGAAAAAAAATAGTTGCAATCTGCTCTGGGTTGAGTTGCATTAGTTTTTGCATCTTTAAATCAAGGAAAGGCCTTGGTTTATTCTGAGCATCTTGGTGGAAAATAAATTCACATGAATGTATGGCATAATATGAGGGAATAGAAACGGAACAGAAAGAAGCATGATTTAACCCCAGAATTCTGGGCCGTAAAGAAAATATGTTGAAAGCCAAGAGTAAAGCAACCAATCATTTGTCATTTCTAAGGGAGGAGAACAATCACTTAATATATGGGAGCTGGAAAGGGGAAGAAGGAGAGCACTGAGCACTGGTTTGATTTACATAGGAGTTTCCCTTCATAGTGCAAGGATTAACACAGCCCCTACTGAAAAGGCGGGAGGGCTCTAAAAGCAAACAAGGTGGTGTTTGGGATTTTTTTCTTTCTTTTTTTTTTCTTCTCCTTCAGAGAGGGCCCCGTGATACTGCAACTGTTGCTCATCACATTAGCAGTGTGGGAACAGGAAAAAACCCATACCAATGCGGGGGGGAGAGGGGAGGAGGGCTCCAGGCATGGGGGAGGGGGACATCAGTTGACAGCAAAGAGAAGCAATTAAAACCTAAAATAAGAGGTGGTTGTGAAATGGTCTTTGCATTAGGACTCAGCCAACAAAAATGTTTACTTTGTAACAGAACTACTATGGTCTGAATGATAAATCAAGACCAAGTAATTACTCATCACCTATTTGGGGATGGAAAAAAAGCAATGATGCCAGGGAGGAAGGGCTCAGCCCAGCCGAGTCCCAACAGCCACGTTGGGAATTAATGCAGTTGCTACTGCTGGAATTGCGGAATTGCACTTGCATTATGGAGATCCTCAGGTCTTGCCCCAACTCTCCAAACCACATCCAGCTGGGAGTGACAGGAAGCCAGAGTGGCTGAATCAAGGTCATAAAGCCTATTTCAGAGGCCACATCTGGCATTATGAGCTCCAAATTTTAAGGTGAGTCTTCCAAACAATACTGATGTTAAAGGACAACATATTTGCTGTGGAACTGCTCTTAAACAGCCCATAGACCACACTTGGTTGCAATATAAAAAGCAAAATTCAACTTGTTAAAGTAACACAGAAGCTATGACAAAGAAGCTGTGATTAAGCACAAAAGCAGATGCTTTAAGTTCTTAAAAATAAGATGGCCTTGTAACAATGTTACACATTGGGGACCAAAAGATTTTAAAACAAAACAGAACAACCACAAAACCCTCAAATTTGTCGGCACAGTGAAAATTAGCAGCAAGCATATACAGATATGGAGACAAAGAGACACGTGCTAAGAAAACTTCTTTTGGACAATTTCAGCCATAGGTTGCCATACCAACGAGCTTAAAACAAGAGATATGATCTAACTCCATTATGGATTTAAGTCTGCTAGTATGTACCAGCCTATAAACTGGTCTTGTATTACCAAAAAAAAGCCAAATAATTTCATGCAATTTAGACTATTATTCTTGTCAATGGACTATATAATGTTTTACAGCAATAAAACATTGGTAAAGGATATGTTTCTACATTCATAGCTGCAACCAACAGTTTCTTTAGAGTGTGCTGGGGCTACACGTAAGAGCAGATCAGCTTCATGGTAGAGCCATAACAAAAACATTGGGCACAGGAATACCAGATCATCCAACACAACCCTTCACAACTGCACAGCCATGACATATAATCTCACCCATAGTCTTTTTTTATTGCATCTTAGAAGTTGCGTTTGTTGTCCTTTTAGAAAGGTTTTCCAGAACTTCCCTGTTTTGTCGATGAACAGAAATCTTCCATTTAATCTCAACCATATTCGTGACTAACTTAATGTTTTGCTTTTCTGCCAACACTGTTCTTTGGATTAATTTTCCCCTCCCCCCTTATTATTTACCCATGTGATTTGCTTATAGACAGCAATTATTTCTCTTCTGTGCTTTCATTTTACTGAAAGAGCCAAGCATTTTTCAGCTCTACTCATAAAATAGACTCTCCATTTTCCCAGTCCTATATGCTAACCTTTCTTTGAAGCTGCTCCAGTAAACTACTCTCTGTTGAATATGGGTGACTAAAAGTTACATCTTATTTTGTGTATACAAAGCCTTATTTACAAGCATTAAGAGATCATACCTCCACTATAAATAGTTGCCTGTACTCTGTTTGCCTTTTTCATGGTTGGATCACAAGGTGGCTGACAATGATCCTCTGTACAACTGCTATGCCCTGCAGTAGTTGTTGTACATTCTGAACATGTAACTATTACTACTTCTATACTCAGTTTCTGACTTACATTTTACAACAAGAACTAATGCTGGTATTCTCAAAGTCACAACAACCATACAATATGAAGTTCCTGGTCATCCAAAACCGAGGCTGCCCCAGACGTCACAGTGCTTCATGCAACTTTGCTCCCAACATTGTTGACAGCAATGTATCTCATTGAAACTTCGCGTTTTTTCTCTCCTTTTTGCGCCACAATGCTTTAAATTAAGTATTTTTCATCTCACAGGAACCAATAATGAGGTTTTGTTCCCATCACAACTTTACAATACCTGCCTTACAATACCAAATCCTATTTTCTCCTCAACTAATACTTTCCAATGGAACACCTCACTAAATGCTTCCTTGAAAAACAAACACATGAGACCTAGCACAGTTGGCTTGCCTATAAGATCAGTAATCACATCAAAGAATACTATAGGATTAGTCTGGCATGATCGTCTTTTGTTAAAAGTACACTACTTTTTTATCACATTCTCCATGATCTTGTCTGATAATACTTCCCCTCAGAATTTGTTCCAAAAAGTTGCATACTTCTCAGGCCAGACTAACAAGTTTGTAGTTGCCTGGATAATTTTTCCACATTTCCTTAATGTCTATGGATAATACATTTGCTATTCCACAGTCACAACATCAGCTTGACAAATGCATTAAAAATCCTCACTGGTGGAATTCCACTGCACACTGCCAGATTTTTCAAATTTTTTTTGGAATGTAGACTATCTCCTGCCTGCATCTTGAGAGCATTAAGTTCTTCAGTCATAATTCCACTTCGATGTGCCAGTTTTCACTACACACACTCATTCTCATTGGAAGTCTTTATTTTACCTTCACACTTCAAATTATCATATTTATTTAAAAACTAGAGGCAAAGTATCAACTTACTTATTGGGAGACTACTAAATTTTTGATTGCATCATTGCTAAGCAACATCACTTCCTCGTTCCTTGTTCTCTTTTATTTGTATAACTAAAGAAAGTTTTACTATTTAACTTCCTTTGTAAGGATACAGGTCAGCTTAACCTCTGGCAATTCTGAAAGTAGTACAGAGGCTCAAGAAAGTTTTTAGCAATCTGTTTTATTCATCTATATGTTGACTGAGGTGCAGGACTTTCAGGTTTGGCAGGATATGTGGAAGAAAAAGGGATTTATAATATATTGCAAAATCAGAAAGATACTTCTAGCTCTCTCAAATTGCACGTCTATTCTGTAGAATAAAGATGGCAATTTTAGCATCTAAAAGGGCATTAAAAATCTAATGAAAATTGAATATAAAAAGGATTCACTACTTTTCAGTAATCTGAGTACAGCCAAGACCCAAATTATCATTATAACCTTATTTTTTCTCTTGAAATCATGCTTTGACAGCATGCACATATGCTCCCAAGCACTGTGATCTTGCAGGAAGGAAAGTAATCTGTGAGGGAGGTAGCTTAAGGTCAGCTCCCTTAATGTACAACACTCATGATTATAGCATTGCTCAAGAAATACAAGGTAAATTTATATCCAGGACTGCAGGTCATTTTTGCTTGTGGAACTTAAGAGGGTAAGGATGATAGGGGTTACTCCATCCCACCCACTTCTCTCACCTTCAGTAACACTCATTTGGAACAATCAAATTTCAGTTTTATCATGTAACTGAACAAATGCCTTGAATGACAGGGGAAATTATTTTGGAGAATTTGCAGTAATACTAGTTGACTATGAAAACTAATTGTACCAATTTCTCACCTTACACAACCCACTATCAAGTTCTTCATATACTGCAGCATCTGATGTCTTCTGGTAAAGTGCTGGATGGATAATTTATCCTGCCTTAGCCTAATCAGAGTCAAGTCTTGGACAAAAGACACTTCATAAGGATTTGACTTTGGATTTAGACCAAGATTTCTGACATAAGTTTTATCTGTGTCCTCTTTATTAGCAAATTTGTTCCATGCTATCTGAACAGGGCACAAGCAAATGCAGGACTATAAAACAATGCTACAGTCTGGTAGGAGGTTCAACACAAGGCCCAGTTGATACGACTGACACATCTAAGATGTGATGACACAAGAAGCATGCTTTCCCATTTCAGGTGAACAGGAATGCTTGATCCCAGTATTGTTAACAACAGCAAGCATGTGGGTCGTGTGTCTTTCTGAAAGCACCCAGAATTGTTGAGAGTGTGTAGCCTTCAGCACAGGAGAAGGGAAGAGGAGAGCAGCTGTTCCCCCTACCTTCCCATTACCCAAGCGGAAAAGTGAATTGCTGTACTCTAGCCTCAAGGATCATAATTATGAATCAAGGACTTTGATGGTGATATTCCAAAATAAGAACCAGCCATTTTCAGTCTCAACATTTATCAGCAGCTTGGACATGGTCCAATTCTTCTAATTGAAGAAGGCAACATCTGTGGTCACAACATCCAGGTCATTCCTTGCATGGTCATCAGCACAGATGCATTAACACAAGTACAGGACTGCCCCTCACATTTCTTACTCTCATCTCTCTCACCCTAGGTGAAGTCCTCAGGTTGAGAGCCCTGACTGAGACAGCCAGCCTTCCTGCAGACTTGGGATTGTGCCACAGGGCTGCCAAACTACTAAATGAAAAGTAAGGGGAACCTTGCAAGGACTCTGTTTCAAATGAATGACACCATGGTCATTTCAGTGAACATGCAACTTCTGGAGGCTTTCCTACCCTCCAGCATCCTGGCTGCACATCTCAGCCCAGCATGCCAAATCTGAAGACGTTTGTCTGAACATGTTAAGGGATATGTGACAGCCTCAGTCGAATCACAACATTACTGGAGAATGAGGTACATCAACACAAAAATACTATGAGGGTGAGATCACCACCTCCTCAGTCAGTTCAGCATGGGTCCTGCCAAATTCTGTGCCAGGCAGCTGCAAAAAACCCAGAAGCTTTGTGTAAAAAGTGGCTACTGAACATGACCGCATGCTGCCAGTATTTTAGGTGTTGCCTACCCCCAATTACAAAAGCATCAGATCACACTAGCTACAGAAGAGCTATGCCCAGGCACCCAGCTACAGAGTCAATGTCCTGCTTCATCTGTTGAGTTGCTTGTACAGACATGCCCCAAGTTCAATATAACCACCACTAGCAATCAAACGGAAGCGGTGAGAAGAAAACATAACAGTAACTGCTTTTGCCTTGATGTGATCACACAAGCAGATTCCCACCATACTGGAAAAGCTAAACCAAGATACCAGGTAAGAGTATAAGTGTCTCACTGCACCCAAGTGCCTCTAAAACAGACACAGTTATGCTTTAAGCAACATTTTAACTCAAAGCATCAGCTTGAACAGATTTTACTATACTTAAAATATTTTATGACATTTCCCTTTTAGAAAATTCTTCAGAACAGACAGCAACATCTTTATATCGGCACATCTTTATATCGGCACATGAGGATTTCTAGCTCAGGTGATGGCTGCGTAGCATGGTCAGACATGTCAATCCTATTTTCTCTCTTCATACAGAAATATTGAAACTGCCTTCTTGGTTTTATCCCCAAGGTAAATTGGTCTGGAAAGCCTGCAGAAGATCTGTTTAACTGTTTTGAGATTATGGGAGAACAAGGAAAATATTTTTCAATGAAAAAAAATTTAAAAGAGGAGAATAGAGGGGTGAAGCCTCCAAATTCACCACATACCCCAACTGCTGAAGAGAAAAATCACAGGGTGGGGGAGAAGGAAAGAAAGAGTGTAAGCAGTTGCGGTGGAAAAGACACTTGAACAACCTGAGGAAATCCTGAGCACCAAAGGTACTGAGAGAGCTGCCTGTCCTTCCTTTCCAGGCTTAGAGCAATTGTTGAGGGAATATGTGTGATAAAGGGTGCAACAGCTTTGAAACATGCAGAGCCTTAACCTGCAAACTGCAGAATCAGAATTATTTTGTCCTAATATCAGCAACACAGAAGTACTGCTTAAGTTCTCAAAAAAAAAAAAAAAGTAGATTCCATCACTGGAGGTTCTGTGCATTTGTTATGTTTCTGTACACTGTGATTGTCCAACAGCTCACAACACCACAAGTGTAGTCATTACTACCATATGGGTAAGAGTTGCAAAACCAGGAGTTAAGAGAAGAAAATATATTTATGGCATTAAGGAAAGAAAAAAAAAATGCTATGCTAAAAGGGCTGTTCAATAAGCATTAGACAGACACTTCATTCACTGTCAAAGAATTTGAAATACAAAGAATTGATGTATATGAAATGTAAAAGACTAGGGGGAGGAGGGATAAATCCACATATCTTTTTAAGTAAGAATAGTATCTTAGCCTCAAATTTCTGAGCTCAGGGTTTATGAATGGAGGTCATTAGAGGGCTTTAAGTTAAGCCTACTGCTCCCTTCAAAGTCTGAAAATTAAAATGAGCTATATTTCAAATAACCAACCCTTTTCAATAATTATTACCATGCAACTGCATCTGAAGATATCTGAATGACATATCTCTCCATTACCAAAAGGTAACTGCATTTTCATTTTGACTAATATAATTTTAAAAACCATCATACCAGGTGCCTTATATTTGGAAAATCTTGAAAGCTTTTAGATGTACAAACACCCTTCCCACCGCTCTTGGCTTATCTTTTATTTACCCTACTGGGTATACAACAATTGATGCTTCTTCAAAGCAAGGACTTCCCAGCTGATTAGCTGTGCTGAGCTGGCTAAGCTTATTAAAGGTGATTAATGCATTCAAGTATTTTTCCCCTCGCTTGTTAGTTCAATTTCTTGCTCATTATGCTACTGGTCTTTTTATATTAAAACAGACCACCTGGATAGCAAAGAGCTTCATAATCTTGGTCCAACAAGATCAACACCTGTTGTACATGTAATTAATCATAAGGCAGTGCATGGCTGTACTCAGTTAAAAAGCTAAGATTATCTAACAACAGAAGCAATACACCACGTTGGCAATCAGCATTTGAATCCTTAAAATGCAGTTAAAAAAAAAATCAGAGAAGTGAGTCAGTACAAAGGGGCTCATAATTATTCTCTCTCCATATTTAGGAGTCCATATGGGATTTGTGACGTATAAAAGTCAGCATACAATTTTCTGATGAAAAATTCAGTTCTAAAAAAATTCATATTCTTCTCCAGGCTGAGAAAAATCAAATGGTCTTTCTGTCAATGACATTTTCACTCTACACAAAGAAATCAAAGAGGATTTAGATATTGTATTACAAAAAGGACCCAGAGGTTCAATATACTTTACTAGTCTGAACATGGATTGAGAAACACAAAGTCCAATCACATCTCTGTCTCTAACTCACTGTGTGGTTTGGCAAGTAGCTTAACTACTTTGATTGCGTTTCTTCATCTGTACGATGTGGGAAAAAATACTAACTTGATTAGAATTTTACAGGATTTAATGTATGTAGCATGCTTCCAAATGCTAAAGCCTCCTATGAGTATTATTAACTTAGCTATGGTGCATTAAAGTGGAAAAGATATGTCCTTTTTAACAGTGCAAAACCCACAAGGAGGAGATTCAATGTAAAAGATAAGACCAGAAAAATTACAATTGTTTGTTTGTTTTAAAGAATTACAACAGCACAATACATACAGGAAAAATACAAGCCATACAGATATCAGCAAATGAGTGAAGCACCTTGTACAATTACACAGACAGGGAAAAAAAGTGCATCCTAATCCTAAAGCTCAGGCCATCAGCCTAATACACTTTATATGCATTTGGCTGAATTTTCATACTGGAAGATTCAATTCACTGTTAAGGCAGACTGAATGAACAACAAAAGGCAAATTAGAAACCGAGATCTTTATTAGCACTGTAAAGGTGGTTAAGACTCACCAAAACCAATTGTATTATGTACAATCTATAGTTGGGGGTGGGAACTGAATTAAGCTGAATACAGACACACATTAACAGTAACAGTAGTACTTATGCCTTTTTCCTTCAGGTTCCTCAGGTATCAGGACTATTGTGGGGTTTATCATATTGTTACCTTCAACTGAGCAGGTGCTGAGGGATTCCTCCCAAGGTTGCTGGCTCCTTTATAGCTAACAGCACACAGGTCTACCACCTGCATGAGTTAAGTTCATAAATCTCTCCTGTTGAATGTGCAGCCCACACTGCCAAGTTTAACAACCCAACTGAAAATTCATTCAAACTTAGTCAGACAATACAATATTTAGTGCAAATCAGAAAAGTCCCAAGACAAAAATGCTCTTCACCTTGTTTGCTTGTTCTCATCTACCCCCCCATCCTGACAATTTTCTGATCTCTAAATTCTTCACTCTTTCCAATCGCTTTCCTCAAGATTTTATTTGCCACCAGTAGATGAGAAGAAACGGATAGAAATTATCTTTTTTTAAATGCATAATATATGTATGGATCTGCTGTGAACTTTCTTCTCCCTTTTACTTTGTGTGTTTTCTGTTCAAGAAAGCTAAAGATGCACAAATACATACTTGTCTAAAAGCAAGTACCTGATTTCAAATGGTTTGATTTCTCTCTTCCAGACCAAGAGAAAGCCTTTAGGTCATAGAATAGTATAGGACATATATTATACAAGCTGAGGCAGGTAGAAGGTCCCACCCATTCTTCCTGAACAATCCTCATTGTTATCACTTGCTCGGCACTGAGCTGCAACCAGCTCATTACCACCTCTGCCAAGAGCTAAGGAAGCAAAGGAACCACTGAACACAAGTCCAATGAGAAGACAATTACGGATACAAGTATACAAGTATCAACCAAGCTTCAGTGATACTGCAACCCACATCATTTTCATAACCTTCCATCTTGGATGCAGGGAAGGGACTGAGTAACTTACGATCACAGTCTTCAGGATTTACACACGGCAAAACTAAACTCCATCCTTCCCCCATTGTCCTGTTAAAATGAAAAAAAAAAAAAAACCAAAAACCTCCTAATGAATGACATCAGCAGAGACCCTAGTGCAGATGGAATGAAGATGGCTTCTGATGATCATGTTGTGCCAGACACTCATAGCAAAGATCACATGAGCAGACAGACACACTCCCAAAATTCAACTGATGCAAAAAGTGTCTGGGAATCTAGACAATTCACATCAGTTTCTGCAGATGTCTCACTTCTTATCTTAAACAAAACCATATCAAAAACCTTGGTGTGTTTAATTTGCAGTTGCCAATTTCAGCTTTTTCACTCTCAGCAAGTTATGGCTACGCTGCCAGTGCTGTCTGCTTAATTCAATCCACTACCAGTTCAGTACAAACTCACCCTTCTGTGTTTGTGAGAAATAAGTAACATACATAACATGAGAGTGCCTTGACAGTGCTTGCACTTCCTTATTCCTCTGGCCTTCTGAGGGATCAAAAATAACATTAACATTCAACTCCCCCCATTCCAAGAGTTTTATTATTTCTTAAAATGCACACTGTCACTCAATGGTTACTTTTCTGCCCTTCCTGGATATTGTCTCGCTCACCTATGCAGTACTTCTATATCAGAGGGACTTGGGCCCTCCAGTCACCTTTGACTGTAAGCATTGCCAAGCATGCCAGGAAGCATGGGTGGACCACGCACAGATAACACTAAGTTCTGGAAAGGGACACATGAGCAATTCACACACAGCAATGAATCAATTGTGCATCAAAGTCCTCCTGGTAAAACCAAACAAGACATTTGTGATATATTGCATTAATATACTGTCTTTTTAAAATATCCCCATAACATTACATACAATAAGTGTAATGATATAAGAGAGGGATATGCCATTTGAAGTGTTTCAAAGAGATATTGTTCCCTTTTACAGATGGAACAAAAGTTGTTTAGAATTTCTCTGCATCTTCTTCCAGACGGATTTTTCACTGTTACTGATAAACAAGGGGACAGACAAGGGGAAAAGATGAAAGATTTGTAAGAGTTTTTTATATTTTCTGCAGAAGTTTAATTTAGAAAATTTCCAGTACATAGACTTTATAGCATTGATATAGATCTAATTTAAAAACAAAACAACAACAACAATTTAAAAAAAAAAACAAAAAAAAAAACAACACACAACAAAAAAACCCCCCAAAAAAACAACCACCACCCTTTGCTTTAAAAGAGGAACTTCTGGAATAATAACTGTTTAATTCTACTGTCCAAGCCAACCTCCTTGTATCTACTCTCTCTCTGCCTCTGGATAGCTCATTCCCACCTTTGATTTCAAATTTGATAGGGTATTTTCCTTTATTTCCTAAACTGCTCTAAACCAGAAAAAAAAATCCACACAAATTTTCCTGGCCTGTTAACTAGCCTGAAGACTCTCTCCCAATTACCATCTCATCTAACCTTCCCACTGAACAACTCCCACCTGCCGCTCACAAAACACGCCAGCTCCTACTTTCATGCACCTGAAGCTACAAGAATCTTCTCCCAAGCTGCATATTGAATGCCAGACAAAATGATGTGGTTGTAATGATGCAATTGCCTGTACGGATGGATGTCAGAGGGGAATGATGAGAGGTAGAACACCTTACAGCTGGGGAGCACAGCTCCAAAGCAGACCAGCCTTGCAGTGCCTGTAATTCGCCATCCACAGGATGATTGCCCGGGGTGGGTCGGAGGAGAAGGCAGAGCTGCCAGCGCAGCCGACTTGGGCATGGCTCTGCAAGCCACCAGCCGCCACAGTTGCCATTACGGCCTGGGGAGTCAGCAGAGACATCAAGGACTGAGCTACTCCTTCATTTTACAGATGGTTCATTAACTGGGTGGAAGCACATGAGAGCACTTGGAGAGCAATAGGAAGAGGCAAGGGGCAGGAGAATTAGACAAAAGTTGTTTGGCAGCAGCTTCCAGATGAACTAAAAATCACACACAGCAAAAATAGCAAGGGTGTATTTGCCAGCTGAGAGTGGCCACGTGCCAAGTTTGAGGTCTTAAAAATTAACTGCTTTTGAACTATACAAGAACAACAACAACAAAGATCTCTTATTTAAGCTCAAAAGATTTTTCATGCCTATCTAAGCTACTAATAAGGAAAAAGGAGGAAAGAAAGAAACAATATCTTCAGGCTGAGGCTGAGAATCAGAGGAGTCAACCCCTAAGCAATATGTTTGATTATATATTAATATTAGGGTCTTAATTACACTAAATAAAAATGAAGCATCCATTTCAACTTCCCTGATAAATAATTCACACACATACATACAGAAACCTAAAGAGGTTCTCACATATCCCTACTCAAACCACCCCTCAAAACCATTTTTTCAGCAGATCCTCTCAGGTCCAAGAATACCAAAGATCTATGAGAGCATTTCCCAACAATTTCGTGTCTGAAAACCGGCTTGGAAATCAGCCCTCATGAACTTCACATTTGCCCATTTTTTGTCCTGCTTATTACACACTTCTGTTTAAACACAAAGAAGTACCTGTACAACATTCAGTGCCTTGCTTTCAAAGACTAAAGGTGGTGTCAAAAGCTGATACCCCTTTCCAAGGTCAGAACTTGTCCAGAGTCACACAGGAATTCCAAAACCAGCTTAAGAACCAAGAGCTGGGCTTTCTTTTTTCTGCTCCTTCTCCCCACCTTTTTTTTTTTTTCTCTTAAAGCAACAAATTACTTATGTATATTTTTACATTTATATCATAGAATTATAGCATTATGTTTATACATGCACCCTTCAGAAGCCTAAACTTTAGATAATGGATATCATAAATGTTCGATCTGAGGCAGAAATATGACTTGAAATATGGAAACCTACTCACAATGAGAATTTTCAGATTTTTTTTCCCCCTTATAAGCAAACACACAATTTGTCTATCATATATAAATAAAAATTTTTAACATCTTGAATTGCTGACCCAATATGAGGATTCCTAGCAGCTTCTCTTATAAAGGACATTGCAGAACCCTTTCCATTTCTACTTTCAGTAAATTTTTCAAGCACTCAAGACAACATTTTGGATGCTCAGCTGTGATTACTTTGCTAAAATGTAATGCTACATACATTAACGACTTTAATTCTTGGAATGCAAAAATGGTTTCTCTTTCTTTTTAGCCATAATTTGACAGTGAAAATTGCGAATTTACCTCCCTGCCAAAATAAGTTTACCTCCTAACCAAACAGGGCGTTTCTTCCACAGAAAACCATGAATGACTAAACTATGAAAAATGAAAGTTGGCAGGTAGCCTTTCTGAACTTATGTGCTTCCTGACCCTGCCAGAGAGAGTTAAGCTAGGTCAATATGCAAGTTGGAGAGGAAGGAAAGGTTGGGGTGGCTCCAGAAGTGCAGTCTCCTTTCTCTGCAGCCAGTGGCAAAGCAGCGCTCCTACAACACATTTTTGAAGATCACTGTGTTGGAGCTGTTTGCGATAGTCAAATATTTCATTTTTCACTTTCATGAGCCCAGAGATGCAAGCGCGGGCGCCCAAGCTAGCTTCCACCCTGCCTGGATTTCTCTAGCACATAGTTGATATTCTGCTCAAAAATGATGTGCATGTTGCAACTGCACGACCTACCCCAGCACTGGCTGCATTTCAAAACTAAGCAACAGGAGACATCTCAAAAACCCAGTAATGTGAAGCTTCAGCAATCCTTGACAGCTTCTGTTTTTGGACAGCTTTCAAATGCAAGGTTCCTGGTCATACCCCGGAAAAGAGAACAGATGAACTCTGGAAGTAAAATTCTTCCCTTTCTTTAACCTTCTCCCCTTGTTACAGCATAGACAAGGGTGTCTTCTCTTCTCCCTTCCTATTTAAATTGAGATTTCTATCCCTTAAATATCTACTTCACAAACACACATGACTTTTCAGCACATCCCTGCCTCCTCCAGCTCTGACACCCACTTCATCGCAAGCATGACACAGACGTTTAAGGCAAGAGTATACGGGTGCGGTGGGGACAAGAGGCACACCCTGAATCTCACAAGCAGGATGGGGACCTGCTCCTGAGATCCTTTTTCCCCTAACTATGAAGGACTACATCCCAGAAAGCTTTCAGAGCCTTTCAGAAACCACATAGGGCTGCCCAGCACTCAGAAGTCAAAGGAACATTTTGATTACCCACATAATTGACTCGACCCAAGTTGCCCATAGTCACGCACTTTGTCAGCTGATTTGGTTGTTGCTTTTAATTACGTATTTGCTGTGGAGAAGGAAAACAAGACTTTGTTCTCACACATCTCTGGTCCTATCATATCAGGGCAATTATCTCTTACCCTGTGCTTACCTAGGCTGCAAGCTAAATATTCAGCGGAATATTTTCTTCAGGGTTGTACCTCCTCAAGAGCCCAGTATCTCCTAGCAGCATACACTTCTAATGAAATTAATGAGATGGTTTGGAAGCTGCCTGTGAGAAAACTAGAATCTCACCAATTAAAACTTGCTGAACTGGGACTGTGGTGAGTTATGACCAATGTGGAAACTGCCACTACTTGCAATGCAACCTTCTTTCATTAATGTAAATGCATACATTTGAACCATAGGTTTCATTACCAGGAACAATTGCATAAGCAGAACATTTCATTCTTATTCACTGCCTCAACTGAAACTACCTAAAGAAGTAAGAAATTTCTTACAGCAAGTCAGCATCTAGAGGAACTCCATACCCTCACAATGCAACACAATAAATGTTAGGGAAGAAGAAATAAGTAATATGAAGATATAATTTATGGAAGAGGATTATCATTTTCTATCTTTACTATTCTCTCAAAGAGTGTTTCCATGTATCTAGGAGCCATGGACCTCAAAACACTGTGGCAACTTGCAGGTCAACATCTCAAAGGCTTGGCCACCTCAGACAGAAATCTAACCTTCTAAAAAAGCACCACCATACTTGTTTTAGTATTTAGCAAGTCCCCAGAAAGCCATCCATGTAATAATGTGGAACAGCAATGGCTAAATATGGTTGTGAGATTAACTTAGGGCAAATTTCCCAATATTTTTCCCCAACTCCTTTCCTAAGTAGAGTTAAAGAGATGTATGTATATTATCTTCAGCTTGGTTGTGCCAATATGGTGACTCTTGCCACCTCTACAGCTCCTAGAATAATTTTAAAATAAAAGAAATGTGGGGGTTTTCCTTTCCCCACAGCCACTTCGCACACAAATATTCTGAGAAGACCTACGACTGGGACAAAGGATCAGCCATGCAAAAGTGACACATGGCAAGTAGCATTGCCTGCATGAGGGGAGAACAAGATGGACTAAAGCACAATTTCATGGACACCTTGGATGACAGCAGGGGAATCCCCCAGACTGACATTATTTCAAACAGCGGCAACCTCTGAAAATATCTCAGCAACCACCTAGTAAAGAAATGGTCGCATATTGAGAATGGAGCTGCTCTCTGCTGCCACTTAAATGCATTTGTCCAAGCATTAACTTGATGACCAATTCCCTTTTTCAGGCAAGGAAGGGAAACTAAGAAACACACTTCCTAGGTATGGTAGGAGTTTTCTGGTATACCCTCAAGATTTTCAAGCTTTGTTTGCAGGTTTCTTTCTCTTATCTTTACCATGTAGCATTCATTAGTTGGAGACTGTTTCCTGGAGTGAAATACATAATTTACTGAGGGAGTTTCAGTCCATTGCAAGTTGTCCACAGTCACGTTTGTGGTTTTCTCAGCAAATCCTTTACGTGAAAAATAATCACGCCTGTAGGCAGCTTGTGCGCAGATTGTTCAGCAACTGATACTTAAGTCTTGTTGGTCACTTTTGAGCAGACCAATTTTTGCCTTTTTTTTGGAGAGGAAATGTTTCTCAAAAAAAACAGATTAAAGGGGAATCATGCATATTCACAAGTTCACAGTTTGTTCATAATGAATATTTTATACCAAAAAAAATCCGCTCCAACCATTCATCTAAACTTAATGATAAAATGAGCCCTTCTTTGAAGGAACAGACAAGGGCATTCTCCAAGAGCAGGTGAGAACTGAAGCAGCAGGTCAACTATATGGCAAAGGTAAATTTATTCTCCAAACGACAAGACGCCAAACTTCCAGATGAACTTCAGTTTCCTCTGAACAACCTCATTTTATTTGCTTTCAGCTTGCAGCTACAAGGTTAGGCCTAAGAGATGCACTCAGATTTTGAGATCACTTTGAAAGCTTGTTTTATTTTCCCAGCCCCACTTTTCATCTCAGTTCCAACCTCACATATTTGAGTGTTCTCCCATATGCTCTGCATTCCACTTCTATAAAGCAGGTATTTCAACTGTGGATTAAATGTTAATACTACATGATCATTCATGTAGAGTATGCACATATAAAAAAATATGCTGTTGTTCATTTATCAGCAGTCAGTTAAGTCTGTAAAATATGAGGCAATCCCTTAAGGCTCCAGGAAAGTTCTGCTGTGCTCTGATATGGCAACATAATGTTTTTGTTGTATCCTGGTAGACAGGGAAGATATTTCATTGACAGCAAAAGGCTGGTAGTGGTTACACCTTTCAGCCGAAGGCTGATCAGAACAGAGTATCTGCTCTTATCTGGATTCATCAGTTGTAAAGATTTCAAGTATACATGTAATTTTTATGCAATTTGAGCCTTAGCTTGTAGCTATTTTAGCATTGAAAAAATATCCTTTTAAGTGGATTATTTGCAAGGTGGCAGCTGATCAGAAAGCTAGATGCATGCCACAAAAAAAACAAAACAAACAAAAAACAGGGACAAATAGTTCCTAGCAAAGGTCAGCTTTCCGACCACATGAATGAGATATCCCACCACAGAGCAATTCCTATTGCATAAGTCAGTTTTAAGAAGATTGCCTTGCTGTTGTCAGGGGATGTGCGACAGATTCACGATTTTCTGCGCTTGACAGCCAGAGTACTTGTCACTTAGTTCCATCTGGTAAAGAGATAACATTTCATTAATGTTCATGCTTAACCTTATAGCTCAGAGCTTTGACTCTGCAAAGTCCTGAGCATCACTGAAAAGGTGCTGAACACTCAGCACCCAACTAATTTGGCATGTTTCAGCTGCCTGCAGGATCAAACCCTGACTTTCCTTGGGAAAGATATGGTATTTCCTCCCCCTGCCTCACTCCTGGATTCTTTCCATTTTAAAACTCTCTCACAGAATAGAATTAAAATCCATTGTAATTGGCCAGGTTGCCATTTTCAATACAGATGGTGCAAAATAACTTTATAAAAATATGACTTGCTGAGCCAACTGGACAGGAGATGTCAGTGAATATTAAATAAATGCTTACATGTCTCTTGGGCAGCAGGTTATATATTTTTGTGGCTTCAGCAAATCAAACCCTTCAGTCCTGTCACCACATTTAGTATGGATTATCCTGGACATTTGGAAAGAAATTAAGAAAACAGAGCCAGGATTCCCTGCTTCCCTCCCCATTCTGCCATGGGCTTTGGCTCTGCCTCCATGCACAGACCCCAGGTTGTCACAGAAACCCAATGCAGGACTAGCGGATCCACCCACGTAAAAACTATTCCCCAAAGAGGCTTTCCTCAAAGGAATATGGTCTGATCCTGACCTTGGTCAAGTCACTTAACCTCTGCTAATCCACGTGTGAAATGGAACTAATGAAATACAGGGGTATTGTCAGGCTTAATTATTTAATACTCTTTCAGGTACCTAGAGATCCTTGTGGGAGAGACAGTGTACAGCTGCACAGCATTATTTTTTTATTAAATGAAGTACCTATCAGTATTTCACCCTCAGCAGAATGACTGCTGAGACTGAATTGCCTCTTCACATTAGTTGTACGCCTTGATGAACAAAAATGCATTAAGAAGTGGTGCCGAGGGAAATGAACTTATGCTTCACCCAGCACTTCTGCAAAATGATGTCACCAAATCTTTGAAACGAAGCTTATTTGGGTTTCTGGGGAAGGGGCTGCAGTTAACCCCCAATTGGGGGACAGCCTGGGTAGGAGAGGCTCACTGTTTCCTGTAAGCAAAGAGGAGATGAGCAGGCAAGAGTTTCTGGTAGTGTCTTGGCTGTGCTCAGGTTTTCCAATCTGATAGTGGTCCAAATAAACTCCTGATCCATTAAAAGGAAGAATACACACAGTCTAAAACTCAAAAGTCATTAATGCACAGCATCTGAGAAAACAAAGACTTCTTGGACAATAAGTTACCCAAATTACAGCCACACATGCTGCAGGGGGAAGGACAGATGGTACAAGAACTGGAGATACAAGAAACAGATTTGTGACCACAAGGAAAAAGAATCAGGAGACATTTTTACCCAGCTAGAAATATCCAATATTTAGCAAAGCAAATACCAAGGAATCCTTCTTGAGGGGAACAGAAAAGAAAGATCAAGGGGTCAGAGAGGGGGTGGGAAAAAAAAAAAAGATATCTTTATGATAGGAATTAAGCAGCTATGAAAGAAGGCCTTTCAGCTTTCCTAAAAGGGCAAGTAATCCTCAAGGACTCCACAGCAGAAAATACGGAAAGAAAATTTAGCGATGTGCACAAGGACAACAGGCTGGTATGCTCCCTCCCCAAAACACAACCATGAGACAGAGGCAAAACTGAGTGGGAGGATGAAGTCACTTGGCAATTCTCCACTGGTGATGATACCTTTGGAATAAGTGACACAGCATCCTGTTGTATTACATGGCTTATATAAGACTTCAGGGAAATGTAAAGCCCAGGTGGGGGAATCTTAGGCCATGTTGTTTTAGACCACCAAAACACATCAGGGAGCAGGATGATTTAATCCTTGAACACTTGTTAAATGTGCAGAATTAAAAACTGCATTACACATGAGTCCAGTTTGCTGGAAGCCCTCACAGATTGTAATGAGACATTTTTGAAAATCACAGGTAATATTTAACACAACATTCAGGCATGGAAACCTTTACACATGGATCTTATATTTTGTATTTGCTATGTTTTTAAGGGTTCAAAATAAACTAGTTGCCAAACCACATATCAGCAGTTACCAGAAGGACTACTTGGACCCAAACTCATTCACCATCAGTGCAGGCAGCCCACAGCCAGTAGTACTAATAAAGTTTTGTTTCAAAAGAGAGGAATAATGCTTAGTAGATGTAAAATATACAAAGAAAAGTTTGAATTTTTTAATGAGGAGCTAATTAGGAGGCCATAAAGCCAATGCTGTCTTCCTCAAAGAAGTCAAAACTATTTCTGCTGTTTTCTGCAGAGTTAGTGACAATTTAACCACCTCCCTGTAGCAACCAGCCTTCAATGTTCTTACAGTTTATTCTTATGTATGTGAACTGCAAAGATGAAGTACTTCCCATTACAGATGAATACTTCCAACTTTTTCTATTGATAAGGAAGAATATTCATTATTAAAAAAAGTTAAACAATGTTGGTTAGTGAATAGGTCCAGATAATTTGTAACTAAAAGTACCAAAGACAGTTATCTGAAAAAATATGTCTTACTTACATTCTTACTATTTTTTAGTGGGACATCAGACTAGTTCTGGAAGATCCCAAAGATAACAGTAAGTAAGTACACAAAGTGATAAATATTCAAGCAGAGTAATCAAAAAACCTGTAAATTTTTCAGAGTAACGTGGGCTGAGTGACAACAAACAAAAAGCCCAATAAACCTGCTAATAAAAAAAATCAGGTTATTGTTTGAATCAACACCTGTCAATATTATTTTAGTGAAAACAATTATATAACACACAAACATAAAATTTTACACACACATACACACATATATAAAAAACACATAAACTCTTTGCAGAAGTGACAAGATCAATATAGCTACTTGCAGAGAAATACAGGGATCGCAGCATTTGGTCCAGTGTGACATTTTGACATTAGAATGTTGTAACAGTATGAGTAGCACACATTTCCCAACTAATGTATAATTAGCTACGGTACAGAAAACAATCACAGAGGGGAGTTCTGAGCACCTCTCTACATCTGAATGCACATCCAGCTTTGAAACTTTCACTGACATAAAATGATCATGCACAAGACAAACCATCATAAAATGCATGAGACATCCTCCTAGGATTGACATATAGTAAATAACAGCAAATGCAGAACTGCTGTACAAAATAATTTATATCAGTTGCTAACTTGGACTCACTCAATCAGTGCATTTCAGTACAGATATATAAAACTACAGGAACAAGGAACTCAGATAGAATAGAGAATTGGGCACTTCTGCAGTTCTAAAAGCTGATGTTAGAGAAGTCATCATGAGTAAATCATGCTGCTCTTGAGTTTGCAGGGGACTAGTTTTGCATCTGTAATATTCTCGTAAGTCAAAAAACACAGACAAAAATGGAAGTGAGATTGGATCAGATTTTCAGATGGTGTCAGCATAACACTGCTATACCAGCTGAAGACAGCCCTTGAAGTCTGTAAAGGCCTTTGAGCCACTTGGACAGACAATACCATACAAATGCAAAGTGAGGCATCCCTTCCTACTGGTGATGAATCACTCCTTTGTTCCTCCTAAGAACAAAGATAAACAAAGTGAGGGACCTAAGTCAATACAAAAGCAAGAAAAAATACATGCAGATAGAGTAATGTCCCATTGAAATATACTTCTTAAATGATCATTTTCCTCTTCTCTTGATCTGAACAAAGTTTCACCCTCACCCCACAAGTCTGCAATACTGATGTTGATCTCACTTGCAGTGGTAGGGAAGTCACGCACTTAGACATATTTTTGCACAAGGCGGCAAAAATCAGTCATCAGTTATTTGCTTGGTTGTTCCTTTCAGCAAATCAACAGTGCCATAAATGCAGAAACATTTTCAAGCTTTATCAAGTATAATCTGACAACCCCCTCTGGTAAAACCACAGATATAAATAAGCATATTCTTCACACACATTAGTCTGTGCCTCATGACAAGACAGGGGTGACCTACAGGCTAAGAGATCCTATATATCCTTTCTCCTTGGGCCATCTCAAGGTTTTCAATACTGCAGAAATTGCACTTTCCTTCCCTTTTTCATCCATAGCTAACCTCTACTTTCAGTGTAACTTTGGGTATCCTGAAGGCTTCCCTTAGTGCACATAGAATGTTTTCTGGTTCTCATTGCTTTTGCCTATTAAAAAAAATAAAATAAAATAAGCCTGTTATTAAACCAACTGCCACATAATATTTTCTCATCCCCTAGTAATACTTCTCCAAGATAGGAGAGAACCAATTTCTTAACTGTATGTCAAGGATAAGTCATGTAGGTCATGACACCTAGATGTTAAAGGAGGCTGGGGGCCAAGCTCAAGCATAAGAATCCCAGTTCAGTCTGTTTCAGGCCACCTCCACTCCTCCCAAGACAAGCCTCTACAGGAGGGGATCAGCCGGTGCTGCTTTAGCAATACAAGCAGTAAGGTAGTGACCAACCCACATCTGTATAGGAACTGAGAAGAAAGGTCAGCCATCACACTTTGACACATTGCACCCCACTAAGAACAAGAACCAGAAGTGGAAATACTTTTTATCATCAAGTTGTATGATACAAAGAACTTGGGAAGGGAAAGTCAATGAAATCTGTCTGCTGCTACCAGTCCAGTCATATTATTCCCTTTTTGGATTGCCTGGGTCACTGCCTATGAAAGCAGTCCCAAACCCAAAGATTTCACGACTTTAATATAAATCATCAAATGACGCAGTTTAAGTGTGTGTGGCTCCATTATTTCTCTGTGCTCAAAAAGTTTAAGCCATTTACTCAAAAAGAATGAGAGTGCAGCCAGTCAAGCACATCATGAACAAATACCAGCTAGTTACAGAGCAGAGCCCTCATGAGCAACTCATCAGCTGAAAAATGTTCAGAAGCAATTTGGCAAACACTAACAAGTTGAAAATAGAAGAGAGGACCGGATTATGAAGGATTTAAAAATGGAAAAAAACAAAGATAGGTTTTGCCATTAGTTATTTGATCATCTCTAGCATTATGTGAAAAGATTTATCCATTTTGATGTCTGTTTATTCTTCTATTGTTCTAGAAAAGACATCTACGTGTTGCTACATGGTATTCAGTAATAGCATTACTCCTTTCTTAATGCATGTTTTTCAGCCAAACTGTACCTTAATTAAGTTATGCTATCTAATCCCAACAGCTGATGAATTATCTGACATATTTTATACCCTCTGGTACTGAATCTGACAGGACAGGATCTATTACCCTACAAACTCCTGAACTCACATTTAAACTTTCCATTGTCCTGAAAACAAGTTCCCTGCATTTATTGCTTGAAACTCCATGAAAAATGGTAACGGAGCAGTGTTTGTTTCAGGTCAGGAACCACCAAGAAAGGATAACATATAGCCCAGCGTGCACTAACCCATACACACCCCAGCAACAGTAAAGCAGTCAGTAGAAGAAACAGCTTTCTTCATGGATGCAAAAATTTGAAATTATTTCTACCTCCATGGCTTCACGTGCAACACAATATATATTCCTGATCAAATGTTATTTGAGTTTTGACCTATATGGGCCCAGGGCTGCTGTATGTGAGATTCTTCCAGTAAGTACTAAACTCACATTACTTGGGAAACTCCTTGTGTGGAGCAGAGTTATCCATAATATCTGAAGTGTCCAGGTGCTACGACAAGCAGAGAGCTGGGGGAGGGGGTGCAATCTCCGTGGCTGCCACTACAAATGGATCTTGAAGTGTACAGATAGCGTATCTTCCCTTTTCCCAAAGGGCTGTAAGACACTCCACTGCTCATGATAACACATTTTCACAGGCTACTTTAACCCCTTAAGGAGATACTTAATGAAGCAGAATAATACAGTAACTGGTCTTCTGCTGGGATTTTGGCCTCCAGATGCTGATAGAAAGCCTGGTTTCTCATAGCCCCTTGACTTTGGCAGGATTTCTATAAGCACCAAAAAGAACAAACAGCACAAACCCAAATGTATATCCAGATCCAGGCTTAGCTGTGTTTATTCTGGACATCTCTGTTATCAACTGTGAGTTACCACAGGAGCCAAGGATATTGCATTACCATCCCCACTTTACAGCAGTAAAGCTTAAGCACAGAGCAGTTAATGGATTTGCCCATGGTCCCGCATGTGACCTGACCCACCCCCCAGCGAGTCCTGCAGCACTGACCTTGCATTCCCCTTCATTCCCTCATCACAGAGGCATTTCTGCACCATCTCCCACACCTTCTCTCATGCTTGGAACAGCTTTCTAAGCTCTAGTCAGCACACATCAGCCCCTCACCTCATTCAAACTGCTCCCGAGAAATCCCTTTGCCTACAAACATCAAAGAGCAGACCCTGCACTGAGCTTGTCGTTCACACGGCATGAGAATCTGGCCTCCCCTGTTGGTATAAACAGAGGACCCAATAAAATATAGGTGCATCTAAACTCAAACCACAAACCCACAAGCTGAAGTATGCTGCTCCCTCTTTTTCTGATGTCTGTTATATCTTCATATGTCACATGTGTCATTTAGACCAGTAAGTAATTCATAACAGGGACCCTAGTCTCAGGCTATTTCCTAAGGTATACCTAAAGCAAACATATAGATTATACAGCAAGATAGAGTCCCGAGTCTTGTGATGTAACAGCACAGTTACAGTTTCAGACAGCCTGACCAAAATGCCATGAATGCATGAAAGAAATGGAAACTTCTTTTGAAAATGTGATGTCTGAGCACCTTCCCCTGGTTGAACTTATTTTTCTAACCCGTGTGTGTTGAGAGAGAACCTAAGCCTGATGAACTTTCTCCAAGACTAAAGACAGCATATCAGCCCAGACATGAGTAGTCCCGGTGAGCAATTTTTCTCACTCAGTCCCCAGGCTTTCTGACCCCGCCCCTCAACCAGGGGAGCCATCCTGGGCTGAAGCTGTTCTGGCACCCTGGTCTGTAGAGGTCAGAGGTACCATACAATCAAAGCTGCTATTGCAAACACTTCCCCTCCCCAGGATTACAGCATACTGAGACAGCAGGGCAAGCTTCCTGGTACTTTCAGAGTTGCTACATTTGCAAGGAATAATGCAAAGTCTCTCTTTCATTGCTCTTGGAATACGCCATAGCATGCAGCAATCCTTCATTTCCAGCTCCTGTGGATGGCCTCAGAGCTCCTGCCTGCTTTTTGCAAAGATGAGTGAAGCCAACAGCACAGGTTAATCTCAGGTGTAATTCACTGTAATAGCTAAAAGGCTGGGGAACTTGTTTATCAATGGGAAAGGAGAAAAAGGAAACAGCAGCCGCCTATTTGCAAATGGGACCCTGAATCTTCCCAAAGATTGCCTCACCCTGCCTCCATCTGTGTCCCACCTCTCCAGCTGAGCCAGATGACCTGCTTGCACCAGCACCCCTGTCCATCCACTGACTACTCAAGTAAATGTTTTTGTCTAGCACAGTTTTCCTGGACTGCAATAGGATTGGTAGCAACCAGACCAGCAGGTTGTTCCTCTGTGCAGTCACCCCCAGGCCACAAGGGAAGTCCAGGGTAAAGCTGTGAGCGACTGACCTGCAACCCAGCCCTGCTTTAATCCCTGCTTTAATCTCCCTCATTCGAGGGAGAGCAGGGCAGGCTGCTGGGACTCCAGCTGGGCTGCCTGCATTCAGCTCACCAGCAGAACTTACAGTACCTGGGCTCTGCCTGGTATGACTTCAGTGCAAAGAGCATTCGTTACTGACACACAAATCACCCAGTTTGCAATTCTCTGAAGTATAGCTATAAAAATACTTTAGAGAATAATCACGGGGTGAAAGGAATCATTTTGGCAGTGCTGATGAAAAATGTGATCTCTTTACCTAGAGGCACCATTGCTGCCAGGCCATCTCAGCCCAACCCTGACCTGCAGGGCTAAGTTTTTCACAGAAGATGAGAGCACAAGTTGGTATCTGCAGCCTTGATCTCTTCCGAGCCACCCAGCTCACAGCAGTGAGTTTTGTTTGCAGTGTTGAAGGCACAACAGAGGTTCCTGCAGTGAGCAGCCACCAGGCACACATTGGCTTAATTTACTTTCTTACAGCTACAGTAAACCAGGATGGATTCACACACACACACATACACCAAAAAAAAAAAAAAAAAGGTGTAACACCATCCTGTCAGGTATCCAGGCCAAAACCACACTGGGTTTTGGAGAGAGATTTGTCTTTGGAAGGACATTCCAGTTTCAAGCAAATTCCAGTATTTTGGAGCTCACCTGAGTTTGCAATGCTGCACTTGCTGTGCTCCCATGTCTCCTCAGACAGCATCTCCACCTCTCACCACTTTCAGAGGTGGATTTAAATTAACTATAGCAATTAATCAGGCATCTCAACTCCACCCAACCTCAAATGTCACCTTGCAGCACCTGCTTCACTCTAAAATGATCTTCATAACAGCAATTATTCCAGGACCTTACAGGACTTTTGGCACACATGCCCCCAGGTGGGGGGACCATCCCAGAGAAAATGCCAAATCATCATAGTCTTCATTAAAAGTTTTCCCCACTGCAGCTCAGCAAAGGCATGTATCTCCAGGCACATTGACCAACACCGGCAGTTATTTGGAAACTACTGCACTACCACCGAATGCCAAGTAACCCCTCTATCGGCTTCTTCTTGGACCTTGGCACACAGCATAGTCTGCTATCCAAGGAGGACAGCCACGTATGATAAAGCTCCATTGCTATCACATTCAGGGATCACATTTAGAGGGTCTCCCAAATACTGGAAGCCCTGTCCACAGCAAAAGGGTTGTTGTTGCCTGTTTGTCAGTAAGAATGTATTAAACCTTTTCCTGTGGTTCAGCCATCACAGACACTTTGCTTCCTGAATATAATGTGGAAAAGTGACAAAAATACTGGTTTACCATAGCAGACACTTGGATCCCCAAATTCAGCCCTGACTGCTGCTCCCTTCCCAATTTCTTATCTGCTATGATTATATGCAGAAAGATTAGTCTGAAAAGTCTTGAAGTGCACAGAAAGGTTATGAACAGTCAGTAAGGGAGCAGAGATTAGATCCCATGGGTTGTTAGGCACTAGTAGAGTGCATTTGCCTAAGGCTATTCTGTGTAGGAAAGGCTGTGTTGTGCATGACATTTTGCTAGTTGGGCAGGAACACAACAGGATATCTGACAGGAATATGACAGCAGGGTCTTTAAATGGCTCAGCAATCTTCACACGGATCAATGAAGAAGCACTGGTCCAACTCAGACTGAAAAAAAAAGCCAAAAAAATTTAATTACAAAGGTGGGGGGTGGTGGGGTGGTGAGTGTCCTAATTTTTCTTTCAAAGATTCTTTAAATCCACAAAGAGCTACATACTCTATTTTCAAACTTCCATGGCCCTTGAGGCTGATATTGTACACAGGCTAAAAGCTGTCCCTAGTGTTTTGCTTCCTACCTAGTAGAAAGGATAAGCACAACCTGAAACCATGGCCAAACTGCTCAGGGATTCTCAGAAAAAGATGGGTGGGTGAAGCTGGTGGGTGAAGAAGATGGACAGAGAGAGCAGCCCTCAGCTGGCTGCCCCACAGATCAGCTCTGCTGCAGCCAACTATGAACAGCTTCCTTCAGCATCCACAGCAGAGTGCTGACATACCTAGACTGTAGCACCAGCTCCCCTCTGAGCTCTCTGCAGCAGAGGAGACTATGCTGGAAAAATATTTACCATTCTGTGGGTGGCTACACGTGCCAGTAGGGCTTCCAAAGACAATCCCACTTGCTTAATCAAGGTCAGAGTTCCAGAAACAATTCGTATTACATACTCAGCAAATGCAATGCTTTTCTGTCCAAACTAGCCAAACACTGCCACTGGTATTTCCTCTTGCACTGTTTAACTTTTCATGTGAAACCATAAGGCATAGCTTGTGTGGTCTGATCAGAAGATGGCATACCTTATGCTACGGTGCAAGTCTTGAAGGTAAAATGTAGAGCGATCCAGAGGTTCTGCCACTCTCACAGGTATTTCTGCAAATAGAGGCAGTAGGACCCAAAGACACCAAAACTGAAAGCACAGCTCATGGGTCTTTGCTCTGGCTGCAAAACCAGAGCATTCCTTCAGCCTGGTCCCCTTGGGAAGGACTGTGAATGTGCAAGTGGCACCACCATGACATGCCCTTCTCTAAAAGAAGATTATCTACCCACCATGGGCTCCAAACACAGTGTAAGGTTCAGCTGGTAAGGTGACCTGCAGTAGCTTAGAAGTGAAATGCTACTAATTAAATGAAATTCTGTGTGGCCCACTTAACCTCTCTTTAGGAAAAGCAGAGCATCCTTGAAAAGCTGGTTTATTTAAGTTAATTAAAATTAATTGCAGAATTTTTATTATTCAAACACAGGAAAATGTATTGTTACATAAGTCAGAGTTCTTGCAACTCCTGTCTTTTGGCATCAGCTTTCAAGGCATGATGATGTTGGTCTTCAAGATGCCAGTCCTCATTTTGGGGACTTAAACCTGTTACAATATGGAGAAATCCTAAAATAAGAACCAAATGCAGCTGGCACTCAGAAGTCTACATGAGAAAGGTTTGGTAACATTCTTGACAACTATTTTATTTATCAATTTATTTAAAATCAACACGGTTCGATATTGCATGTCAAACTTGAATCTGCCTACTGAAAGAATTGAGAATAACTTCTACAAGTCAAAATGCTTCCCTCAGGCTTTTAAATGAGTTCGGGTTTTGGGGGAAAGAGTTAAACAATAAAATGGGGTTTAATTTTTTTTTTTTTTTTTTTAATAAAACTTAATGAAGGTTCAGATAAACAAGAATTAAAGACACTGGTTTGGCCAGAAGCAACTTCTACTTGTGATGAATTTTCATTCAGAAGAATTAAGTCCACTTCAATTGACCCAAATCAAACTTTTACAGGGAGACACTAAATGGAGGAGTCAAGGGACCTTTGCTGCATTTAAACTGTCAGCATTGCTATCTACTTCATTTCCTATATAAAAAAGGGGAAAAAAAAATAATTAAAATAACAAAAGCGACTGAGCAAAACTGGACAGTCCCCAGGGATACCAGCAGAGACTGGCTGGACACAGCCTGAGGCCAATCCCTGCTACAGCATGTGGAGAGCCCTGGATCCCACAGCAACCCAACCTGTCCTTGCTCTCTGTTCCTGCACCATTTTGGACACCCATGGCTGTTCCAAGCCACTGCTGCAGGCAAAGGTTGGACCCCACTACCCACCAGTCCCTCTGCTTTTCCCCTGCCAGGGGCCCGTGGGAACATCAGTGTCATGAGAAACCAGCCAGCTCAGAGAACCTGTGGAGCAAGCATGGCCACGTCCCACAACTTCTCCTCAGGAAGGCATAAGAGCACGGCACACAGTCCTTTACTTATTTAAAGACCATGCGCTTTGCACAACAGAAACCACCCTACTCCACCACTGCTCCCCGGCACAGAGGCTGATTTCTGCATCTGTAGCTACACCCCTGATCTTGCCCAAGAGCAGCTGCTCCATTTCTCCGCTACAGAGAGCGGTGGTTTACTTTGGCATGTTGTTCTTTATTTTGTAAGAAGTATTTTGTATTTGTATAGCCATGTAATTTCGTAGCTGGAACTTTCCCTTCCTTACTTAGCAGGTGATTCCGTACAAGGGCAAATGGCAGTTGATGGTTTGACATGTTGAGGCTCATCAGCTCTTTGCTGGGGAACAGTCTGTTTCCAAGGTCTAGACCAGAGAAAGACCCTTGCAGCAACGTTAACTCAAGCCTCACTAAACAACATTGCAGAAAAAACCCAATCTTCTGTGGGTTACAACTGCATCTCAGGTACCTGCTTAGCCTTTGGGCTCTTTCAGGCTCAGAGGCATGGAGATAAGTCTTCCTGGTTACCTCTGCTCTAAAAAAAAAAAAAAAAAAGCCATATTTACAGGCAGCCTGGAGCACACAGTGATGCCGAGGCTACTTCAGCTGGTAAAAAATTTTTAAGTGCACACACATAGAGGCAGGAAAGAAGGTGGCAGATACCTATGGAGAAAGTACGAAGACAGGGAAACAAATCATGCCCAGTTTTGAGAGCTAAAGCCATGTCAAAACTTAATCCAGGAACAAACCTAAAGTGCCCTGCAGTCCCAGTGGGAACAACCACCAGCAAGAGATGTCTGTTCAGATAAATCAGGAGAAAATGTTCTCTTCACAAGCCTCTGCTCTATTCACCCAAGACATGGTTCAGGCTCTTCTTAGGAGAGGCCATAGTTACAGATCTCTGATCTTGCAGGCAACAGAAAGGCACATGAACTTGGCGCTGTGACTCAGCCCATGCCAGCAAGAGCCCTGAGTCATGCCACTCTCACCCACACCTGACCTTACCCAGGAGTCAACAGCTCCAGAGCCAGTCATGGCACTGCAGGCTCACTCTACTTCCAGTTTCTTCAAGTAAGAGGACAGTTTCGATAAAATCAAATAAGCCTTCACCTGACACTAGTTTCTTTCATCACAGCTTTCAAACAATGCTCAGTTCAAAACAGTCTCATTTGTACTTGTTGCATAAAGCCATGTATTTTACCTACATGTCACTGTGCTATGGTGCAGACACAGTTGCACCCAAGGCACATCAAGGAATCTCAGTTTCTGTCCAGTGCACAGATGTTGGAGACTAAGCAGACATTATCGCTGCAAAAACACATTAGATCGGTTGACAAAGGAATGACTTAAATCACTCAAAGACTAAGGGGGAGAGTGACAGTCTTTCTAAATTTACATTTTTTACTCTTTAGCAGGAAACGAAACAAAATCTACATTAAGGACGCGATTGAGATTTACAAAGTGTAAGCACTTGGAGTTACAAACTGCCAGAATTTCAGATGTCAGTGTAATCTCAGTTCAACACTCTTGTGAATGCGCACTACGAGACAGGTTTTACTTATTCGTATCACCCACCAATGAATGCAGGCACCTCATGAGTGGAAAGCTGAGCTGCATTACCATAACACATTGACAGAAGTTTAGGAAGGGGAGAGAGGAGAAGAAAAAAAAACCACACCACTGAAAATAAACTGGGTAACATAATACTGGAAAGAAACAAACTGAAAATGCATGAGGAGTTACTAGCACAATAGCCCATACCAGACAGACACAGTTAGAAGTCACACTTCTGCAGCCTACTAAGAGCAATCTTTAGTAGTCAAAAGTAGAGTGGACCTTGAATATTTTATTGAGGCTTTTTTGTATGCCTAAAATAAAAACAACCCCCAAAAAATCCAACCAGCAATATATTCAGCATCATTGCCCCCTAAATCTCAAGGAGCATTTCTGTCTGAGCATAGACTTCAAAGTAAATTACTTCACAGATAAAGAACTGTATTCAAAGCTGAGCAAAAATATAAGTAGCCCACAAGTATCTCCTATACAACTGCTTAGCTTCACTTTGGTCATCTACATTGATGCAGATTTGTTTGGAAGTAAAAAAAGGACATGCTATGTATTGCTGAAGCTCCAGACAAAACAATGTTCAATTATTTAATATATTATCCATCTAGTATGGCATTGCTTTTTACCTCTAGGACTGAGACACAGAACTTTTTCCCTGATTAGAATTGTAGCTTGGTTTAATTTCTAGGGCCACTCCTGGACATCCTTCTAAGACATGTTCATGTAAATGGCTGGTCTCAGACATGACTGAGTACAGGCATGGCTGAAGGAAAAGTCCTGAACAGACCAAAAACATAAGAGTGTGTCTCTAGGGAATAACAGTGTATTCTTGGAACAGAAAAATTAAACACAAATGTGAAAATGCCATTTCAGGCTTTTTTTACTACATATTTTCTCTGTAAGTGAAAAGAAAAACCCTACAAGATGCAGAGGTAAAATAGATTCTGTGGAGTTGCCCAGAAATGCACCCTCATTAAATGTCATTTTAAGTAGTGCTAGCTCTGCCAGCTCAAAGCGTTTAAGCACCATCATGACTTTTCAAGCCCTGAGAATCTTGTTATTTGCCTTATGGCTTTTTCACACATTAAATGCAATCAGATCACAATTTAAGCATGACTCCATAACCATCTTGGTAATATTGAGACTCAGTATCATTTCAGCAGAAACTTAAGAATCAAAAATACAGAAAAGCAAGGATTTTAATGTAACTATGATTTTATGGACCAGGAGGTGTGAACACAAAATATTGTAGGATAATAATTTAAAATCACAGGAGCTGAAAGTGCTTAGGCAACCTTGAGAAATTTATTTCCTTTTCTAGAATGTGTTGAATCAAGCTCACATACCTTCAAGGGCAAGGGTACCACAGTTTTCATCAAGGGGTGTTGCTGTCACCTAATCATCAAGATTTTGGTTTAAGTCTATTTGTTTCCCACAATTCTAGCTCACACATCTTTTTGTTTACTTCCCTCCTGGAGCATTGCAGCCATTCAGATATTAAAAGAGGGGCTTCCTACCTCGCACTCCCTCTGCTGACTCTACAGTGGTGCAGTGTATTTCTCTTTTCTCTTTTTTTTTTTTTTTTTCTTTTATTTTTAATGGTCTCTGCACGGGACTCTTCATTCTAAAAGCATCCTGGCACATTCACACACGTTTTTCAAGCTGAAAATGAGAATACGACACACTGATCTTTAAGAGTCTCCAGTCAGGTAGGTCTGTGGATTTTTTCTGTGACTTGATGCAACTGGACAGTGTCACTGATTTGTCTCTGTGTTTAATTATGTGTTCTGAGTAAACCAGAGACCATTCACAGTTCCTGTAGTATCAGCATAATGTATAAAAGTAGACAGCTACTTGTTTTTCCCAGAGACCTTGATAGCATCAGTAGCCCTGGATTGCACACACCACAGCCTTGTTATATATACATGGTGTTGCACAGTGCTTGACCTAATATTATACTGATGAGCTCACTCTGTGTCTAAGAGATGCTGTAGAGGAGAGGATGAGAGGAGACTTTGGGCTTTGTGCCTAACATGCTTGCAGGGTTGTGGGCTTTGTGGACCTCAAATTCAGGTATGGAAGAGGAGCAGGAGGTCACCTGCTCCATCTTTCTTCACATGGTATGTGTGCATGTATATAGATAGGTGTAGACACAAATGCATGCATATAGACAGTTAACCTTCAGCAAGATCCTTTGTTTTCCCCAGTTTACTGTCACATATCCCACCTTCTTAGGTGGTTCTAGTGAGGTCCTAAAAGAAATGCAGCACCTGGAGCTTTTTTCTTTTCTGAAATACACCCCAAACCTCCACTACTTTATGGTGCAACACCTCTCCTTGCTACACTCCTCCTATACCACACCGGTCACAGCCTCTCCACTTGGCCATGGAGAGGGTTTGTTTGGACTCTTGTTTACTTGTAGCCACAGTCTAACCTCTCCTGATAACTTCCATCCATTCTGAATTTAACCTGTTTAAATCACTATATCTTTCTGTTTTCAACCTTCTCCCCCTCCCCCAAGTTAATTTACAATTAAAATCATAATTTGACATTGCACCATAAATTCAGCAATTCGGTGAACAAAGGAATCACCCAGTACTATACAAAACATGCACAGGCCCATTCCTTAGTACAACAAAATTCTGATTCAGTAAGTGCTGTCAAGAGGATTTTACAAGAAGCTGAGCCAATATCAGGGAAAGAAAAGATTTTTTTTTTTTTCTTAGTAACATACCATGAACATTTGTTAAAATTGAAAGGCAAATTTCTGATTAACCAGATTTATGACCTCTTTAACGTTCAAGCATTTGCAAAAAGTGAGTGCAAAGTTCTGCGCTCATGAATATTCTCCTACATCACATGAGCAAACTGTCGCCCAAGGTAAATTCCAAATTGTTTGTGTTTGTAAAATCGGGAATGCTAATTAGTTATATAAGTCATAATGTATTGTTTCTGTTCCTTAACTTGATGACAAAACTACTTAACACGTCTTAAATTGCTAAGTGTGAAAATTACCGATATACAATTTATCACTCATTTTGGATTGGTTAATTACACAAGTTCCCACACAGATTGCCTATGGCATATTTGTCTAATGATCTAATTATTCCCTGAAGAAATTAGTGAATAACTTTACATGACAAACCTGACAATTTCACAATCTGCTCCTGGACAATTTGTAAATAGATAAGTTTGATGATATTTTGATTTTTATCTATTGGTGAACTAGTCAATCAGAATTGCGGGTCTTCATCACCTCCAGAAAAATCAGACTGTTTTTATTTAAAATAACTATTTCTCCCACAGGCGAACTGGGTCTGCCCCAAGCATTACACATTTGTCTGTTTGTTAAATGGGTTGAGAATATGATTAAAGTAAATGGAAAATAACCTACATAGTGTGCTTTAGAGAGCCAATGTCTCTGGTTTCTCTTTGGAGAAAGCTAAGCAGTGTGTGCAAAAATAATATATCTAGAGACTCAAGAGGACTTTACAGAGGTCAGATGGAGTGTCCATGCCTAGAAACTCTGTCCACTACAACTTCTACAAGTGGGATTTTTAGGTCCCAGACCAGCAAAGAATTGAGCATCAGTGTAATCTGCAAACTGCAAAAGACCCAAAGCCTTGTGCTCTCAGAGCCCAGCCGTACCAAAGCTGATGCCTGGTATTTGGAGCCATATTCAGCACTGGTGCTCACAAGGTCTTTTTAGGTGGAGCACTGTGATGCTCACTGTGCCTCTGCAATGCAAGATGTTGCACAAAGGGGTTCTGTAAAAACTTCCCTTCCCCCTTGGATGGACTAGGCTGAGACAGTCAGCATTACTAACACCAGATCTACTTGGACCTACCAGCACAGGACAGCCTTGCTACTACAGTCAGCTTACCAAGCAGCTATCTAGACTTTTAAAGACACTGAGGCTGCATTTCTTACAGTGTTGCAAATGAACATCTTAAGAGGGACTTAGGACAATTCAAAAGTCACGAGGGAAAGACAACGGCTATTTTATACTGGTCACAAAAAAACCCCAAAAACCAAAACTACCCCTGTGAAAGAAGCACTGAGGCTTCTTTGTAGCACAAACAAACTACAGACCACATCAACTGCAAAAGGACATGAAAAACTGGCCTTTTGGAGCAAAGCAAGCCTGGTTTGCTTGCTATAGCTAGAAAGAGAGTGGTTTTCCCTGAGTTAGCACTGGAACACTGACTTTGCATATAAAACCTATTTTTACCAAATATCATACACTTTACATAATAAAGTCTGACAACAGTCCATTTCAGTGGCTAGGGGCATAAACAGCTGGCAATGGAATACACATCTAGACACGAAATCTCTAGTCTATGTTATCTTCACTCTGCTAAATATATGAAAAATGGTGTCAAAATAGTAAAGGTCACCCTGAAATAAATCAGGGAAAGCATATTCTACCCACATGTAGCCCTGCTCAGTCACGGAACAGATCCTGGCAGTCACCACCACTGCATGGAAATTGCGAATCTTGAGAGTAGAAAACAAGGATCACATCTGTGTCCCAAGGGGTTGTGATCCCTCACCTATTGTTTCCTGGGACCTTATGAGAAGGGGATCATTAAATTACAAGGAAAAGCAATAGCTGATAACCTTACTAGAGAAAGATCTCAGAAAAGCCATGGTGACAACAGGGTGACCTCATGGAGCTCTTGGATGCAAAGAGAAGTAGCTATGCTGCTTTCTCATTGCAACAGTGCTGCTAACCATGAAATAGCAGAAAGTAACTCACAGGCTAATTCCAGCTTGGCAGTAAGGTTAAATATTTTGCTGTGTGTAAGTGCTTGTCAATTTTTTAACTAAATTTTGGATTAGAAAGAAAAACATGCTATCAGAACCTGCATCTTTAAGGACTGAAACCCCGGGGGAGGAGAAGGCTGGAAAGCCTTGTTGTTATGCACTGCCAGTTGGAACCAGACCCAGATTAAAGCAGATTTCTCACAAGAATGTGAAGCATTGAGTGATGGCTGAATACCACATGTATCGCACCTTCACCACCAGATCCTTGCTTCTGTCAGTACCTCCATGGGCTACCACGCTGCACTCCCCACTGCAACCGGCACCATTAGAAACCGAAAAATCACTCGAACACACCAGACAAGTCACTCAGCTGCACTTACCACATGGTTATGCAAAGGCCCTCTCTCTCTTCCAATTTCAACACTTCATCTTTCATACTGAAAACAGAGTCCAAGCCCTAACGTTCCTGTATGTACAACACCTACTTTCTTCCGCGCTATCAAACCCGCCTGGCAGATCAATCACAAAAGACATATTCTATTCTTCAGCTCAGCACTCCCCTCCAATCACACAAACAGGTAGCACTCAGGCAGCAGCAGATTTCTCAAAGCACATCCAGCTGTGCATGACATAGCTCTGTTTCTATAAGAAGGATTAGATAAAACAGGAGGAAAAAAGAGGCATAAGATATCTTTAGTTGGAAGGGACCCACAAAGATCATGAAGTCCAACTCTTAAGTGAATGTCTCACTCAGGGATTAGAATCCACAACCTTGAGTGGTATTAGCATCATGCTCTATCCAGCTGAGCTAATCTCAGGGTTGTGGCATTAAGGCACAAGCAAACTACCAAAGGGATGTGCTCATTCATATCAGCAAAAGCTGAGGGTAGTGTTAACAGAACCTAACAGCAAACACTTTGAGTGGCATGAAGTCCATTTCCAATGCACAGGAGGACAACACAGCCTCTGCTACCAGTCCTTCGTCTAATGCAGTTATCCACAGTGATGGGCATGGGGCTTAAGGGAGAAGTGACAATTCTTTTGAAGACCAGATTTTTAATATCTGCATCTGTAGCTTTGCTCTAATGAAAACCTTCACAGCTGTGGCAGGCAGAGCATATTGCTTGCACCATGCACAGGCATACTGTGAAAAACTGAATGACCTTCACCCGAAAAGTACTGTACCCCTGGAGATCAGGCAGATAGCTGTTTCCAATAATGATACATTGATCTTGGAAAGATAGCAAATTATATGAGGCTAGGGCACATACCAATCCTAAGGGAGCTTGTTGAATTTGATTGACTGAAGTGAGATGAATCAAACAGTATTAGAGACTTATACATTAATTACCTGCATTGAAACCTGCAGATAATAAAAAAAATAGCCATAATGCTCCCAGATGCAAAAAAAAAAAGCTACAACTTTACCTTCTCATATAACAGCACGTGAAGCACGTCTGCAAGCCAGAAAACAGGAAAGTAGTTAATGCTTTCTGCATTAATGCAGCACACAGTTACCCAGTGAAACTCTTTGTTACAAGATATTATCTGCCAATTGCTTGGCTGTCATTGGATGAAAGATTTTAAAATGAAAACTAATTCTTGGGGCTACGAAGACCCAACTGGTTTGTGTCTGTTGTCTCCTCAAAGGCCATTTTTAACTGGGTCTTGGGGCAAACGGAAAGCTGCAACAAGTGGACCTACAGTTTTACTTATCGCAGCAGTTGCATTTATGAGTTTGTGCTATTCTACATTGAAGTAGTATCTTTGGAAAAAAACCCAAAGTGCATTAAAAAAAAAGATATCTTGGAATAAGATCTCAATGCAAACATCTTAGCCTCTTTCTAGCTAATTCAACAGTTACCTATAGCATATACGAGTACTTCTAACCACATGGTTATTTTCATAATTGCAAAGGTTGGAAGTTTAATTAGACAATCAGAAGGAAGCCCTCAAGCCAGCCCATTTTCTTAAACAGCTTTACCTAGGCAATGGGAGCAGCATTGTGTAATGCAGCGATTTACTCTGAATAGCATAATGCTTCCTTATCTTTTTTGCCCGATTAATTTCCTGACTGAAGTAGCACATAAAACCAAGCTGGTTAGACAACATGTGTCAGGAGCCTGGTGTCTTGTTCAAATTGAAACGGAGAGACGGAACTCAGAAAGACCAGATCTCTTCCCCTTTCCTTGCACATCTGTTCGAGGTACACTGCTCTTCCATCACGACACCACCAAGACCATCTTCAGACCACGGCTCTGGCAACCGCTGACTATGTGTGACACATTTTTTGCAGGATGAGGGGGAGGGGTTTAAAAGTTTTTGGTCCTCAGGGCCATGGAGTGTGGTTGAAAAACAGAAATGCCATGGAAATGGGTTTTGCGATGCAATTCCACAAAGCCTTGATGGCCTCACAAGAACCACTGGTGAAAGGAGGAGACCATCGCAGCAGACCCTGGGCTGCCTCCCTTCACCACTCACTTCTCAGCTTTAGTTGCCTCCCTCCCTAAACATACCTGCATGCAGGTACATGCTCACCCCTTTTCAGGATTTTCACTATTGTTTTCAAGATGGAAAAGAGAAAAAAAGCCAACCTGAACTCTGCCAGGGCCTCCCGAGCAGCGCAAGGACGAATGAGGGCTGCACTGCTGAGGAGGAACGGCGAGCCCCAAGCGACACAACCGCCCTGGCTCAGCACCACGGCCTAACCACGGCCTGGGGAAAGCGAGCGGGCCCGGCCCGAAGGCTCCAGACCGCCCGCGGTCCCTGCCGGCCTCCCCACAGACAGCAGCCCACGGCCGAATCCCGGCAATCCACAGCCGCGCTGTGCGTGCCTCCCTGCCGCGGAGCATAAACAGAAGCAGCTGGGCCCCGCTCGGCTCCGTCCCACATGTCGCCTCGCCATGGGCACCCACGCGCCACGCGGGCCCGGTGCACCGGCGGCGGCGCTCGCCACGCACGTGAGNCCAGCCCCTCTCCTCCGCGGGCTTCTGTTCCTCTCCTGCTTGTCCCCGCACGGGAAAACAGCCTTGTTTCCTCCGAAGCGGCGATCCTCCCCCCTTCCCCTCTTACACCGGTTGGGGAGCAGAGCTCACTTTCCGCCCTCGTTACCTGTTTTGCTCCCTCTGGAGTCCCCCATTTCCCAGGGAATTTCCAGCAACAGTGTTTCACCTCAACGTTTAAAATCCCTGGTGGCAGAGCCTGACATTCAGTGCACAGAAGTTTGCCTGACCTCAGGCCTGCGGACCAGGGTGCCCTGCATCCCTAACTCGAGAGGGTCCCCGTGAGGGTCCCTGCCCCAGACAGTCCCAGCAAAAGCAGCTTCAGGGCTGAATTCAGTAGGGTTTCACATCTTTTTCTTTTGCGGAGGTGATACTACATTGCCAGCTACACTTTTTTACCATATGCAACACCAACACACTGGCAGTTAACAAGCTACAACACAGAACCACTTGGCAACGCAGAGAAAATGGGCAGAAAATCCCCAAGCAAGAGGGAAGGGGAAAAAAACTGCGATGAATTGACGGCATTACGCATGCAAGAGAGAACTGTAAAGGAGAGGCTGCCAGGGAGCAAAGGTGCCCTCCCAGGCCTGTGCACAGCACCGAGTGGGGAACCCTAGCAGGGGAAGCAGCCACTGCTTAACCATCAGTGAGATAAAGCACCTGAATAGTTTCTGGAGAGCAACAGAGGTGAGAAACCAAACCAATCTTAATGTCAGTTCCCCTTCTTGAAGTCAGCAGATGTGGTTGCCTACCACAGCTAGGGATTCAGGAAAGCACGAGGTGCCACCCAGTCCCACAGGACCTCTGAATTTCACTGTCCCATACGTTAATTAGAGTACAAGCAATACTAATTTGTAAAAAGTGTGGTGTGACTCTACCAAAAGCATCTGCTCTGGGCAGCAATGCCCTGGAAGGCAGGGGCTCAGGCAGCCTGGCTCCACGATGGAGAGCATATTGGACCAATGAAGACAAACTCAGGCAGTGGTGGATTCAAGGTGGGGGAACAGAGTTTTGTTCCTGCTGCAGGAATGAAGTTTGGAGCTGTCTTCACTTGTAACACCACATAATTCTAAGTGGCTGCAGATTTATTACTGTATTTTCCCAAATTTGGAAGGCTTCCACTTTTGACCACATAAAAGAAAGAAACATTTTCCTTTTTTCAGTATGACCTCCATTTTCTATTCTGAAACAAAATCCATTATAGCAATGCCTGGAAAAGCTACACATCTAATCATTTTCCCTGAGAATTCCTCTGAATTTTAAGATGGGTTTAGCTTGGCCAGAGCTCCTTCACCCCCCAGCAAGTGAAACAGCCTTCTTGATTCTCAGTTTTTAAAAGAAAATGATGGCTGTGTTCACTGCAACATTTTTCCTGTTATCTGTTTGATTTGCAATCACAGCTGAAGGTCTATACCATGAATTATCTGCCAATTAAGCAATGCTTGCATGGAGGCTGTGTGTTTTACACCTTGACAGCTATTACAGGCAGAAGGTAACTGGAGCTTTGACTTAAATGCAAATTATCAAACACCGAACAGTCTGAAGGAGAGACCCAAGCTGACTTGGACAGAAGACACAACAGAGATAAATTTGCTGCTGACGTTTTATCTTGGATGGGAGTAACAATGGTAAAGACAAAATCAAATGTCCATATCTTCCTTGCTCTTTAGCAGTAGACTTTTTAATCCTTCCTGAAGACACCCAGAAAAATTTATGTCGTGGAACAAGTATTGGAAAAGATAGCTGCCCTCTGTTACAACTAATACGATTAAGATCCTTGCATAATCTTTTTTCTTAGGGAGAAGAGAGAGTGATCTCACTACTCAAATCACGCTGCATTATTATGTACCTTGGAAACAGAAAAGCAGGTATTAAAAAAAGTGAAAATGAGATATTATTCTTTATTACAGATTTGTGCCTCAAATTCTTTTCAGTTCAGGATCCTCAGAGTATCCCATAAGTACTGTCCATAAGAACATTTAGGACTCAAGATGTTCTTCTCCACCCCAGCAGAGACAAAGCAGTTGGACTATTTGTTTTGCTGAAGTTAAACCCTATAACAAGCATGATGTCACTGCACTCAGCCAAGCACTGGAAAATGTTTCATTTTTCACTTTTTCCCAAAAGTGAAGTAGAAAAGGTCTTTAAATAATTTTGTAGATTCCCTTCATTGTTTCATTTACTTCAGATATAATATATGCAGGTTTAGTTATTTCATCAGTGACATAAAGCCTATTATCTATTGGATTTCAAGTCTGAGGTAACTCCCAGCAACCAAATACATGATTTAATAATAATTCTGTCATCAAGTGAAATCTTTCCCTGAGATAGATACTGAAAGCAGCCTGCCCACATAGAAAGATATTTATTTTTTTCTCAGAGGCTTTTCAGCAGGGTCAGACCTGAAAATGGTTAATCACGTTCCATTTATTTCACCTAAAGTTTTGAGCAAGATTGATTATAGCAGAGGAATCTGTCCAGCATCTTATTTTGTTTGCAGTCTTGTCCCTGCAGGGTCATGGAACAGTGTTTCTGTAATCCCCACCTAGAGAACAACATGAAAATATCAGCTTTTCCCAAAATGAGTAGCAGGAGTTGTTGACCAGATGATAAAGATTTTAATATTCATAAAACCAGAATGTCAAAGAAGAACATCTTGTATGAGAATTAATGTTTCCAAGTCATAATCGTCATTCTCCAAATGCATGCAATGCTGCTAAGAAAAGTCTTGCTCTCTCTCCTTCTGACATGTGGAAGTTTAATTAAGCACCCACCAAAGACTGGGAATTACCTGCTGGAATTGTTCACCTGTTCTTTTTTTGTTCTTGTCTGTGTTGGCCACCAAGCCAAACCAGTTTTGATTTCCATATCTTTTATTTTTACATTATTCAATGAGGCACAGGCTGATTCCACATTAAAAATAAATGTACTTTGTCACCATCATAAATTGCACTGGCCAAAACCATAACATGCTGCTGATTAAGGCTGTCCAAATAGAGCATCCCCTAAAACAAGAAGAATGGGCACCTGTGCTCATGGGAACAGAGGGAGCAGCCAAAGTCTGACAACTCAGTGGCTCTGATGACCCTGCAGAGGATTATTGGCTCTTTACTTTGCAGTGAAAAGATCTCAGCTTCCACAGCCTGCAAGGGAGGAAGATAAAGCATTTCACAGATCCAGGTGATGTTTCTAGCTATGGTTTTCCAATCTGTGGGGAGAGGAAAGGAAAGAATGACAGGGAAGTTTGTCAATTTATAGACTAACAGTCTATAAGGGGAGGTGGTAGAAGATAGATCCAAGCTCTTCGTGGTGGTGCCAAGCCATAGGACAAGGGGAAATGGGTGGAAACTGTTGCACAGAATGTTCCACCTGAAGAAAAGGAAGAACTTCTTTATTGTGCAGTGACCAAGCGCTGGAACAGGTTGCCCAGGGAGGCTGTGGAGTTCCCCTCCCTGCAGATATTCAAGAACTGCCTGGACCCAGGCCTGTGCCATGTGCTCTGGGATGGTCCTGCTTGAGCAGGGAGGTTGCACCAGGTGACCTCCTGTGCTCCCTTCCAACCTCTCCCATTCTGTCAAAGCTGAGCTCCCCAACACTACCATGTAAATACTTCACCCCTAACCTTCTGCACTCCAAGGGCTAGAGAGAGCTTTCTCTTGGCTCCCCTCATCTGCAGTTCTTACAGCAGGATATTGCATGACAAAGACCAAAACATTACCATCCTATGCCACTGTACTCTGCATCTGCCCCTCTTGCTCTGATTTTCCTACCATAAGCAGTGGGCTTGTGGTGTATGTGCTCAATTAGAGGAGCAGAAATCAGAGTTCAGTTTCCACTCTTAACATACATCTTTTGTTTATAACTAAAAGCTGCACTAATTTAAGTTGAAATTATTTTTTAAACTCTGGCAAGAGGTTTTGTACAGATTTGTATTTCTATTTAGGCTAAGCTTTCTCAGGTGCAGTTCAAGCTTGGGATAAAAACTTGAAATAAACCCTATTTACACTGCAGTAGATTGCATTTGCAGATTTCACGTCTGAATCCATTTGATTCATATTGAATCTATTTAATCTGCATTTTTAGCATGCATTCCCTGTGTTCTGTGCCTGTAAGTGTTAAGTTCTGCCCTATTCATACAAAGAATTACATATATTCATGCTAAAACAAAAAATGCAGGTTGAGGATTTATAATTCTTCTCCAAATTCTGCCATAAAATAGATAGTTAAAGTCATCGCCAAATACATGAAACTTTTTTTCAATTTCTTTGCCTATTGAAATTATGATTTTTTCCAACAATGTCTTTCAAAATACTTTACAGTCCTTACAAAAGCTGTATGTAAAATCCAGGAGAGAAAAAAAAATTACAAGATACAAAATATTTGTTTTAACTTAGTTACAAGCTGTGCTTTCTGCTTTAACTCAATTTCTTTGGTCTGGTATACCTCCACTGCATTCCTTTCCTTAGGTGCTGGTCACGTGCACCACATGTTCTCCAAAGGCCTCCTGCTCACATTATTATGACTAGGATTTTAATTTTTGTCCCCATTCTTGCTCTCTTGCTTTACCATTTTTTCTGGGGCCAGCTTTGCTCCTCCAAGGTAGATGAACCTTACTTCCCACACTTTCATCTCTTTTCCCTTAGTTTTTGATCCTAGTTCAACCTTGCCTCCATGTATTTCTTTCCATGCCATGCATCATTTTTCTCCCTTCAAAAAAAGCAAGCAAAGATGCAGTATGGTTTCACCATCTTGCAACACTCTCCTACACTCTGCTGGTCTAAAAGGTAGAAGTTTGAGGCTCGAAGCACCTTTCCTAGGGAAACATGAGTTTCAGTCTTCCTATCGTCAGCCTAGAGCAGTCATCAACACCAGCACAACAGCAGATCTGTGTTTTCTTCTGAAAACCTTGTTCTCCCACAGTCCCCATGACACTAGACCTCTTCAGCAACTTCCAGTTCATCATCCCCTTCTTTCTACCCTGCCTCTCCACAGTACCAGTTTCTAAGGAGGATTGCCTGGGCCTTTGATGCCTCTCCTCACGTGCCACAGGGTGATGGCACAACAGGTAAACCCAGGGCTACCAATGTCACTGTTGTTTAGGCATGGGTGAAGAAGCAACATGATTCCACAAAGATCAGAGACAAAAGCTTTTTTACTAACACACACTTGCTCTTCTATAGAGGTTCATCCAGAGACTACATGATTGAAGCCCCCCACGACCATTGGCTAATTACAAACAACACCCATTTCAAAACATCTAACAGAGGAAAACACAGGTGCAAGTTATTTACCAAGATTGTTTACCATTCTTTCTGCCTGGGAAAATTGGTTTTCTCACAAGCTCTGACTGCAATGATTCTTGAAAATCTTTCTTTGATCAGGCTGTCAGCATCCATATACCAAGGCAGCTTCTCCAGCAGATTCTGCGTGGTTCAGCAGAGAACTCAGCCCTGGCTGTTTTGTCTTCATGTGCAAAGTAGCCTGGGTAGAAATACCCTTTTAGCCTTCTCTGAAGTGATTCTTGCAAACGCTCACATTTTCGGTCTTCCCTTCTGTCTGATCCATTGGCCTTTAGCTAGGCCTTAACTTCATCATTCTAAGTCCTCCTATTCACACTAAGTAGTGCTTGCAGGTTCTTCCCAGGGAATCTGACATACAGCCCTCCCTGAGCCTCTGCACAAGCGTAGCATGTCAGTCAGATAAATGTGTGCCATTGTGTGTGTCACTGCTTTGTGCAGCTTTGATCCACTGGTGTTCTACAGGATTCTGCTGCGAAGATCAATCGACCATTAACCACATTTTTTTCATAAGCTCTTTGGGGAGGCACCATATTTTGTTGTCTGCCTGTGTAATGCCTGGAGCAATAAGGTCGCTTCACACCACAGCAACGTCGATAATATATACTCCCAACTGTGCTAGGTGCTATACATAAATAGTGACACCTCACAGATTGGCACTACCACTTTTTTCTTTGTTTTCTATTAGTCTAGGTAACAGAGGATCACAAGACAGAAGAATAAGTGACCCTGTACTACATAGTTTCATGTCTCAAACACAGCTAAAATCAAGGAGAAAGGTTTAGACACTACTAAAGGATGTAATCTGAACCATAATAGAAAGTACAGTCATGGTATCATCAAATTAATATCTAGAGTAATTTGAAATGTTTCCCAATAAAACAGAGAATTAGTTAACCTGTGGACTCTAGGCATCAAGATATGGTAGGACACCCAAGATACAGAGTCAAAATAAATGCTTTTCATTCGGGCATATAGCAGCAGCAGTAGAACTCATGCAATATGAATTCTTCAGTTTAGCATCACTGGGAGATCAATTATCAGGGTTGGAGTATCTACTCCTACCTACTTTATCTTCTTGGGCCTCTCCACAACAGACGATGGAAATAATGCAGATACATCTCTTTGCCTTATTACAGAGCAATGGTTTGGCTGCTTTGGGTTTTGCTGTGAAATAAACATTGATGAAGTGTACAACTAGAGGTGCCATCCCAGCAGCACACACAAATTAATGCTACTTTCTCAGTGATAGCATACCATTTAGGGGTCAAACACAATCAAACCTCAGCCCCTCTTAGAGGTTTCTCTAACACAGCCCATGCAGACCAGACACCAGGCTGCAGAGAGGCTCAGAGCTGTGCTCACTGCTGCACATACAGCCTGAGAGAGACCAGGAGCACTGCCAGTGTGCCCAGCATCACCTGCTGGAGAGACTGGCCAGCTTCCCTGAGGCATAGCCAGGCAGCATGTACTAGCGGTTCCCAAACTCCTCCCAAGCATGAGATCAACTTTTTAGTCTTACCCAATGAATACATGTTTGCCAGAGGTTAAAATAAACATTTGCTGTGGTTTCTGTTAGCCTCTGATGAGGAGAATCGTCAGGGGCTACTACCCAATGTGGAAGCCCCTCTGCAGGGCTACCTCTCCTCCATCTAATCTTAATTTCAGGATATTCTTCTTAGGGTCCTTCATATTTTTGTGTTGCTGCTGTTCTTCCATGGTGCCTTTTATCTAAAAGCATTACATTGCAGTCAAAGACACAGATACCAAAAAACCCCTCAGTTCCATAGTTCCTGTGCTTCAGGCTCCAGGGCAGAGATTAAAGCCAAACTCTCCTGGTACCCAATCCTTCTCAGCTGGCTGCATGACACCTCCCAGGCTGTGCAGCAGACACAGACCTGGGATTAAGTATGTTACCAGAGTTACCACAGGTTTATTACAACAACCCCCTGCCCCCTTCATCTGGGAAGCAGGTACATGACAGGTCTCACACACTAGCAAATCCAGCTCCCCATCTCCAGCAGCCTGAGGTAAAGGGTGTGACAGCACACCTCTACCATCATCAGCTCTTAGAGAACATCCCCATGAGAAGGGCACCTGAGAAAATGCAATTCTCTGATGTCCTGATCACAGAAACAAAGCTTTCCCTCTTCTTCACATCACACTGGCCTTTCACTATATGAGGGAAAAAAGAAATCTGAACTGAAGCAATTGCCAATTCCAGGATGCTGCTTTCCTCAAAATACCCTTATAACACACCTCTTTTAGGCAGGCAAAGATGTTTCAACAACACAGAGAGGTCTTCTTCTAAACATATTACATCGTTAAAGAGGAATTACTCCAGCAGAGGCAAAACCAGTATCAAACAAGCACAAGTGGGATAAGAATTACACCTTTCATTTTATTCTGTGTAGCCTTTTTCCCCCCTTACATAAGCTTCAACACTCCAAGTTCAAGGCAAATGCTTGCAATATTTCTACATTATCCTCAGTAATGTGACAAGAGCAATTACAGAGTCCAGGGAAGCTAAGTAACACTGTTAAAACAGTGGGTGGTCTAAAGGCTTGAATAGCTCCTGTGCACTAACACTGTGGAGTTCCCCAGACCCCCACTTTGTACCCTAGGCAGTTCAACCATGCTCTGCAACACTGGCCTTTTTGTCCGGGACATTCTGGCACCAGCATTGACTTGAGACATACCCAAGTCATTTCAGGTGGTCTGCAAAATTAACTCACCCTTAACAAGTTTGTCCTTGGTACCCACCACATCTCCTTCATTCTCTGTTTCTGTTGAAAGTTCTAGGCAGAAGCATGCTGAACATTTTGCAAGGAAAATCTGCTCAGAGACAGCTATTCCAGGTGCACAGGCCTCTGCTGAGTGCAGCATTATTTGGGGTATTCTCTAAAAAAAATAAAAATCTACTTTTACAGTAAAAGAGCCATTTGCCATGTGCAATGTGCTGAAATACTTTGCCACAGCAAAGTCTGGTCTAAACATGTTGTTGGCCAATAAAAGGGGGGAAACATGCTGCCAGTAAACATTTGCGTGGTATGTCTTTGAAGGCTTCAAGGCAGACTAAGTGGAATAATTGTGAAGATGTATTATTTATAATACAACAAATCTTCCCCACAAGATATAGGTCTCCATTAACCTAGTACCCAACTGCTTTTAAGTGCATTTTTTAATGTGTTTACCCTGCTAAGGGAGTTATGTTTTATTATCTCCATTTTGCATTTGGGGAATTGAGGTACTGGGAGATTAATAGATTTGCTCGAGGTTACATAGCAAATCTCCAGCAAAGCACAAATGCAGACCAAGTGTCCCAGATTGTTCTTCTCCACTGGATGTATCCATCGATATGCCAGGACACATTAAAACATCAAAGGTCTCTTGTGAGGTGACTTTTTCCTTTGTAATAAAAAAGGCCAATGTCATGCAAGCAAGTAACATTGTATTGGAGTCAACAGAAGTTCATCCATTTACCCAAAAGCTGGAGCAAGGTCTGGAGCTTTTGTTGGAATATTCTCATTTTTCTAGCTATCCATTGCATTCAACTCAAATTCTCAATTACCTTTTCTTTGATGAAACCTGCTGCCTCTGACAAACTACCTGTTCCCTCATCAAGATTCACTGATAGCCTTTACATTTCACATACTACGATGTAAAGTCAGGTGCTGCTCCATGTCTCCCTCAAGCCTAGTGGAGCTGCAAAGAGCTTCAGCTTTTTCAAGTCTGCCCACATAGTGAAAATGCTGAATGTGGTTATGGGACCCTTGCTATGGTGCAATGGTGTTAGGGATTGTTTGGTTTGATTTTCATCTTGATTTATGGGAAGAAGTGGTAGAAGACAGAATCTCAAGCTTTTACAGTACCTTGCACCAGCAAGACTTCGGGGAAATGGTTTATGGGATTCAGTAGAAGACCACCTTTCTCCCTGCATCCCCTTCACCTGCTCTCCACTAAATCAGTCTCACTGAAGATGAAACTTGTGCTGCTCTCCAGCCATGGCAGAGTTTGTGGAACTGGGAATTTCACAGAATCACAGAACGTTCTGAGTTAGGTCCTGCAACTGCCTCTCTCCTACTCCCTTAACACCAGCTTGGTACCCTTTCCCAATCCTCCTTGGGAGGAAAAGACCCCAACCAGTGCAACTACAATGCTGTATCTTTCAAGCGGATGATGTTTCCATTAATTTCCAAGGTCCTGTTTAAATATAAGTCTAAATAGGATTTGAATGAATAATAGGGCTGATAACAATGCAAGCAGAATACTTTATGCCATGTGTGCCCTTGTGAGCACACAGATGTTATAAAGCATCCTGGTCCCATCATAAAAATGTAAAAGAACCAAGGGCTTTGCCTACAATATCTTGAATGGGGAAGGCAGTTATAGGAGCTTAATCACTTCCAATACTAAAAAAATCCCTTTAGTGCAGCAAAGTGAGTTGCACAAAAAGAGTTCTACTGAGAACATGTGAGATTGGTGACCTGTTTCTCATCAGCATGGAGAGTGGGCCCACTTTAGCTCACAAAATATCAGTGGGAGAGCCCAGTAAGTTTACTCCACAAGACATCACATCTAAGTCAGCCTCATGACTAGAGCAAATGAGATTTAGTCCTGACTGCAGAGCTGCCACCAAAAAGCCTGCAAGCCAGTTTCATTTAGCAAATGGGCAGTATCTTCTCACAGCAGGGACAGATTTTATTTTCCATTTAAGATCAGGGACACACACAGGTAAACAGCAGTAATGCACCTCCAGGCTGCTCCATGCCTCAGCTCACTTTAAATAAAGCTACCCCAGCGAGGGGAGGTGGTTTTGAGGTGAAATACGAAATTGAGGAACTCGGATATCTTTATCCTTCTTCATGAAGGTAAGTGCGATATGCAGAACATGATACTCCACCTCCAGCACAGTCTGGGCTGCTCAAGACATGTTTGACATCCCCTGACAAAGATTTAAAGATTATTCAGTATCAAATGTTCACCAGTGTTTTGAACAGCTAAACAATGAATTTTCCCACTGCCTCTCCTGCTAATGATGAGCGAATAAAGAATCCCCTAGGGAATTTCCCTTCATCTGCTCACGAGTGCCACTTCGCTAGTCACATTTATCTGACAAATCTTACAGATGGCTTGGCACGAGCTTGCAACAAGCACACCATCTTTGGAGCTGGGATTGGCCGCCCGAGCCACGCGACGCTTTCTGTGGCAAACTGGGCAAGCCCACAGCAGAGCCCCATACCAGCTACTGGGGAAATATCCTTAGGAAATTTACAGCTTCACCCAGTGCTGTTTCTGCAGAAGACACTGATGATTGCATTTCCGACACTGCAGCCGCCCTGTGAGGAATGGAGTCTCTTGGCACAGAAGTTGTTTTCTGACCCAGACAGAAAGATATCCTGGAAAATGACTCCCATTGAGTCCTTTTCCTGCTGTTTTTGTGCTGAATGCCTTTCTGCTAAAGATGAATTTTCCCCGTTAAAATAATGAGGAAGAGAATATAAAGACCCATCTGCAGACCACATTTTCAGAGGGGTTTTTGTTTGTTTTCCAACACTGTCTGTGAAACATTGGTTGAGTCTTTCGAGCTCTTTCCAGATGTGTACTCTCCTCGTGCTATGTACCCAACTCTAATTCTAGTTGGAAAGCTGTTTGACTCAGGCAAATGAATAGCAGGATTTTAAAACAGATACAAATAGTAAAACTAGGGCTTTGTACAATCCCATAGGTACTATAGATGGGACTGTCCAAACACAGATCCTTCTAATCCACCAAGAAAATGCCCTTAAGACCTGTTCAGAGTCAGACTTAAACCCATAAAATCCAGGAAATTCAGAGATAAGCCTGGATATCTGGACTGATATTCTGTCCTCAGTTCACCTTACTGGGTAAATGTTAATGAATGCATTTGTTTATTCCCTACAGTTCTATGCAGGGAATATCAACAATCTGATATTATGGGAGGAGGTGAAATTTTTTCTTCCGTATGTGTGTGTAGGAGTTGCTCAATATAATTTATTCTATTTCACAATAAGACTATACAGCTCCTCGATCCTTTCAGAGCTGCACAGGGTCTGCCTTGTAAAGTTTTAGAAAAGAAGCCTCAAAGGAAAATCAATTATTGCAGGAAACAGGACTGATCTTTAGTACTCCACAATCTTGCCTTTCCATTCATACTAAGCAGGTATTCCAACATAAAAAATCATCCAGATGCATTTCACAGAGGATCTAAACACAGGTAATATGAGACCAAGTTCACCAATCACAAATGGAGGAGAACTGGAGCACACAGCACCTCTGGAGCACCAACCCACATGTGCCTGCTGCAACAACCTGCAGGGCAGAGCTGCCACATCAAGTACAAACAGAAGAATGGGCATACCGGTCCATCTAGCCCAGCATCAAGTCTCCTATAGCTGGCTCCTGGAGCAAGCCAGAAAGCAGCAGAAGCAAGGGAACCACTTATGCCATTTCCCTCACATTTCTGCTAGCCTCCAGCTAGTTTCAGATTTCCTAAGCCAGATGTGGTTTCTAGCTACTTAGTAATCCTCCATGCATTTCTTTACACAAACTTGTCCACCCTTGTCCATCCTTTGAACTCTAATAAGCTTTTAGCCTCCACAACCACCTTGGGCAGTGAATTCCTTGTGTCCACTACCAGTTGCATGGAGAACATCTCTTCTTGTTTGCTTTGAGGCTGGCTGCTTCTAGTTTCATTTAATGACTATAATTAATACACTGCCACAGAACAAACAATCCCTGCCCACCTTCTGACTTGAAGGATTCACTCCTACCCCACCAACATCTCATCTTCTTCAAGCTGACGAGTTTCAGCCTAATCAAATTTTCCTCACACAGAAGGTTGTGGCAAATACAGCTGAAGTATAAGCCAACAGTTTTTCTTTCCTTCTGAGCTCCCAGTACAGCCTTTTACTTCACACTCAGGAAACACTGTCTTCCCCACATTAGAGGGAAGTAGGTGACAGGTCTGTCATTACTTTTATAGGTAATCTGCAAAGTGGCAGAGAAGCAGACCAAACTCTCCAGGGCCGATTCTTACCCTGGGGAATATAGTGCATTGAGCCTTACATAAACATTGAGCCTTAGCCCCAGTGACTTCATCGGGCATTGCACAAAGTTCGCTTACAATTTTTTTAAAATTGCACATAGCAGTCACTTCATCAGTGACAGATACCATGACCAGTACATAATTCAGGTCCTGCTGCAGTCACAGGACCATGTGTTTGAGTTCTAGGTGTGCTCTGAGCAACACGAGTCCCAAAGTCCTGATTCTCTCAATTCAGAAACTACAACTTTGAATTCAGCTTCCAGCAGAAGCATTGAATGAAACCCATGGTCACTTTACTCAACAAAAGAGCATAGTACATTTTCACTACCATCAACTGTTCTTCTTTCCCAGTCCCCAAAAGATACAAAATACAAGTAAGTTTAGCCCAAGAAAAGATTTCTGCAGGATAATAAGGCAGATGTGGCAGAGACTTTGTGAAGTCTGCTAAAGGTTTTGCTATTGCCAGCTAATTGGATGTAAAATATATGCAGATACTATAGGGATGGGCATCCCTTCAAGCCCCTAAGATAAAACTTCCATTTATGACAAAATTAATCCCTGGTAAAAATGGCAATATTCCATTGAAATCAATAAGGTTGCACCTGTGAATGCCAGCTGTGAATTGAGTCCATGGTTCTCAAATGATGTAAAGTGCTTCAGGAGGAAAGATGCTATATTTAGGTGCCATATTATTGCTATGTAGACATTTTCATAACCCCTAATTATGGGGCTTTTTTTGCAAGCTCTGTAGTATTAACTGGATTGGATAAATATATAATTAGAGAGTGTTTCAACATGCACACTCTTGATGCTAGAAGCTTTATCAGCTCTTTCTTTTCTTCATGATCTGTTTTGCTTTTCTTTTAAAGCTGTTTCTATCAATTATGGCAAGATTTACTCAGAGCCCCAATAAAGGGTCATTGCAGACATCTCAGCAGAATGGAAGAGAGCTACATTTATGTTCTAGAACTTTTCTGTTTTCCAGAAAGACACCTCTGGGTTGTCATTGTATGACAACATCGCCAGAAGCTAAGCCAATCAGACAGGAAAAAAAAAATCAAACCAAAACAACAACAGAACAACAGCAACAAAGAACTTTTCAGAAGTTCCCTGACCCCAAATTGTTTATAGGCTAAGCATTTCTACTCCAACAGCTTCAACAGGAGATCTGCTGCCCAAATATTTGCTGGATCTCACTCCTCTCTTTTGTCAGTGGACAGAAAAGAAGAACCCAAGGAGGTTCTTCACATTCTGCACAGTGCCGGGGATGCACAAATAGCTTCAAAGATCTGTAGATAGGATGTATATATATAAAAAAGCCACCACCCTAACAAAATACTAATTTGATTGACTGGAAAAAGGCAAACTACCTTTTTTTACAGCAGCAGCTTTGTCAAATTAAAAGATTCCATTAACAATTAAAATACAACTAGTCCACAGGAGTAAAAGAACAAAAACAACAAAAAAATAGCACCTGCATTTTCGTTTCTAGGTGCTAAGGAAACCTGCATTATTGCAAACTAAAAATAGTCCTAAACAAATACACTTCTTGGTTTTCTGATCAGGTATGGCCAATAAAGTGTCAGATTCTTTTAGATGTGTTTATGAGCATTTTCCTCTTGCACCAGCTTATATCCAGTGAGAATTTGAAAAGCTAAATTACAAGTATAAACACTTCAAAACAGATGTTAATAATAGAAAGAATTAAGAACATTGCTAGAGTGACACAATACGGATGCTGTATTATTAAACAAATAGCTCACAGTGGTGTTATGACATGAGTCATAATGCCTGATGCCGTGAACATACTGCAGAAAAGAACAATAGCTATCACCAGCTACAGAAATACACAGAGCACAATACCGAGAATCTGACTGCTGACTGATCTAAAGCAAGGCATTTGTCTACAAGCCAACAGGATAAACTCACACCTGATGCAAATGGGTGCAACTGAACAGAAGCTCATGGAGTAACAATCAGCTAAGGCTCTGATACTGCACCAAAAGCTCTACGGGCTTTGCTCTGTACAGTCTTGCAGTCTGCTTTTGACTGTAATTGACTGGGGAATTCCAATTTCGTAGGATTTTGAACCTGCTTTCCACAGGTGTGAATAACTGAATCTGGCCCCACATTAACATCAACAGATTTTTAAACCCAACAGATCACAGAGCACATCTGAATTGTTTTAGCATTCAATATCACCTCAAGAAAGTCTACCAGAGGCAGCAAACTGGTGGCCATCAGCACAAGGACTGGTTTGCCAATTCCCTTTGTTGCTTTATCTGGTAACTGTGGATGGCAACTGGTCATGCTGAAGAAAAAGATTACTCTAAGAGCTGGCACATTCACAAGCTTAACAGACAAAGGATGGAATCAAATCCTGGAGTGCACTTACAGCATGTGCTCCCCATAATTAAAAGTCGATTTGCGGCAATCAAAGTAGGAAAAGCTTTCATTTAGGGTAGAACTGAAACACAGAATTACTTTCCCTGCTTGATGCAGTAACTCCTTTCAAGGGGATACGGTCTGGAAGCAATGTTCTCCAAGATGCACATGTCTAAATTGTCAAAGGGAGGGGAGGAGAAAATAAGAACAAAGTAAGTGGAACCCACCCATAAACCCACCCATAAAATGAAATATAGGGCTTGATTCATTGTCACGCACTGTTAACATAGTGATTCAACCACTGTGGTGCACTGCTAACAGAAACAGAGCCAGCTTAAATCCTACATCTCTGTGCCTATCACGTGCTTAATAAGAAACACTCGGCACAGAGACTTAGATGGGTTCCACTCCACGCAAGTGCCACCCAAAAACCCCCAGTATAGGCAGCATGGCCAAATATAAGGCATGTGGTCAGGCCACTATGGTATTCCAGCCCTTTCTCAGCTTTTCCACTGGGGACCCCTGGCAGCTGCCCTAAAGGCAGCGTCAAGGTTGCTCCAAACTGTGCTAAAGACCAAACCAGTTTCTGAACAACTTCAAAACACAAGCTGAGCAAAAGTGGTTTGCTGCACTCTCTTGGATGTGGAGCAGGCTGGAGCAGAGCCACATCTGAGAACACTCTGCCTCTCTTCAGCCATCACAAGGGTACCTACATTCCACATGCTGAATGCGAGACAACTTACTTAACAAGGATGAGGCACACAGGAGACAAGAAATCTACTCAAAATAGTCAGTAGCTACACTGCATTACCTCCAACCTCTCATCAGGATCCCCCAAAATAAATTTAATTACTGGGGCATAAGCATGGCAGAAGACAATTTGCTTAGATAAAGCCTTGTGTTTCTTGTCTGTGTGTTTACATGTGAAATGGTGCTCACCCATGCAAACATGCCACCCTGATCAAGCCAAACATACACAATGCATATAAGACGTAAATAAATACTTGTGAGTCACCGATAACCACCTCATAAATTATATGGTCTTATGAAGTATCACTGCTAAAGATAATACATACAATTGGATACAAAATACACATACACGACTCTCATTGAGACAGATAACATTGTTTGTTTCCTTTCACAAGAGCCCAAGGCCTTAATTTATAAGGTCCTGAATTATTTTTGATAACATTGGACTCCCAACAGCTGTGGATCTGTTCCAAAACCTGACCCCAAACCAAGCCATAACAGACCAAATGCGATTACAGAAGATATAGTGAATAAGATATGGCACACAGGGGTCCAAAACTCCAAGAGCCCAGTCTGCTCCAGCTCGCAGGAGCAAGATGCAGTATTACTTATAACCCTTTATCCTGAAGTGGATACCACCTTCAGTATCCAACTCTCCTACCTCAACTCCTGCCGCACTGCCCAGGACCGGCTCCCCCATCACCGGGTGAAGAGCTCAGCTCTGGCTGCAGGAAAGCGCGACTGCTGCAGCTCTTCCACAGCTCCTCACAAACTCCTCTGCAGAAACGGGCACGAGCCACTCCAGCCAACAAAGTGGAGAGGGGAGAGATCAGCCCAGCAGCCTCCACTTGGGCAAAACCTAAATGCCACTTTGGTACCACTTGACTGACACAGCCCAAACACAGCCTGTTTGTTTTGCTGACACAAAGGTTTAAGTTTGCTCCCCAGCCACATCTTCTTTCCCCTTGGATACAATAGTCATCTTCATAGCACTTATTATAACATATTGCAGCAATAACGTGTAATTATCCTCAAAAACAAAGCAAAAGCTCAAGATAAAAATAACAGGCACTGAGCACACTTACCAGCTGGAGGAAGGCAGTGAGGCAGCACAAGCTGCAGCCCTAAAATGGCTGTGCTGTAGCCTGATTTCAAAGGCCAGACTGCAGGAGAGCACACAGAGAGGTGAACCCTCTCCAAAAACAGGTCCAAAACAAGAAAGAGCATTAGCACACAGACTCTGTGGAGATGTTCTTAGGTAGAACAATGCCTCCGCTGGGGTCTATGCACTATCAGCTGGGTTCAGTGATTGCATTTGGGCCACAGCAGAACTCTGAATGCACAGCACCTGAGAGGGCTGATCCTTTCTGAGGAGAGGTCCATCAGGTGGTTACTAAGCGTATCTCTCATCCTGGGCCTTCCTTGGTCTGAGTTAGGGAAATCAAATCAGTTTCCTTTTTACGTTTTTTTTTCTGTTTTGCTGGATATGATTACTTTGGCTTTCATAGACTCTTAGAATGGTTTGGTTTAGAAGGGACCTTAAAGATCATTTAGTTCTAAGCCCCCTGATACAGGTAGAGACATCTTCCCCTAGACCAGGTTGCTCAAAGCCCCATCAACCTGGCCTTAACACTTCCAGGGATGGGGAATCCACAACATCACTGGACAACCTGTCCAGTGCCTCACCACCCTCACAGTAAAGGATTTCTGCATTGTGGCTAATCTAAACCTACCCTCATTCAGTTTAAAGCCATCACTCCTTGGCTCTCACTACATGCCCTTGTAAAAAGTCCCCCTCCAGCTCTCCTGTAGACCCTTTTCAGTACTGTAAATCTTCTCTTCTGCAACCTAAACAGCCCCAGCACTCTCAGTCTGTCTTCACAGGAGAGCTGCTCCAGCCCGCTGCTCATTTTTGTGACCCTCCTCAGGACTCTTTTCAACAAGTGCATGTCCTTCTTATGCTGGGGGCCCCAGAGCTGGATGCAGAGTCCAAGCTGGGTCTCATCAGAGAGGCAGAATAACCTCCCTCTGCCCACAACAGATATACCAGAACCCTCTACTTCCATGCTTTCACTGCAGTGTAGCCTGAAAGCAAGTTATAGTGGGGGTGTGGGGGGGGTGGGGAAGGAGGACGGGTGGAAACAAAACAGTTTCAATGACCAAAAAGTCTATGAAGAGCCTATGGATTTAATAAAAGCATTGGGTTAAAATTTTCAATGGCAGATCACAAAGACAGTAAATCTGATCCAGTATAAAAAAGCTATACACATATCTCAGGGCTCTGATGGCTTTGAGATCTCTCAGGTTATATGGGGGGGGTGGGTGTGTGTGTGTGTGTGTATGTGTGTAAAAGCTTGACATCTCTGCGTTGTACAAGGAAGACTGGTTAGAGCTGCACACATTCCAGGAGGGCCTCCATTGAATAGAATTGGCCAAATCAGATTAAAAATGCAATATCTATGGTGAAGGCTGCAAGCTGCCTGCTCAGAGATTCCACTGATGTGAACCAGAAGTTCCTTGCATGTGGTCAGACCCTAAATTTGATACTGGAATTTAAAAACAAATTAAGATTCCCATGTAATATTGACTGCTTTTTTTTTTTTTTTTCCAGAGTAAAAGATTTTACAGCATGGAATGCTATATGCAATGGTTACATGAGTCCAAGTAATTGTACCAATTATATAATTTGATATAATTGCACTAATTACATAAACACATAATAATGAAATATAAGTTATTCCAAGAGCTAAACTGGAAGAACATTAAAGAACCTAAATCTGCTCCCACTTATTCTAGTACAAATCAGAAACAATTCCCTTGAAATCAATGAAGTTACCCAAATAAAATGGGCCCCTACTGTTACAGGCAGGCATGTAAATCCAGCTTTTAGTTCAAGGTTACTGACTGGGCAAGCAAATGAAAGCTACTGGGGTATTTTGTACTGATGCAGATTGCTAATTCCTGGGCAAATTCCAGTGTATGTAGGGAGATTCATGACAAAGTTAGATGTCTTCTACTCTTGTTCTGATCTGCCACCCAGTATCTGTGGGTTTTGCTAAATCTTATAGCTGCTGATTCTAAAGGAAAAATTGCTTTTTTTAGAAATGCTGAGAACTGAGGATGAGCTGGGCCCAATCAGGAATTCCAGAAAACCAGATTCAGGTGTGTCTTTAGTTGTACTGGTGCTAGCCTGAATTACATTTGCAGACTCTAGGGGAGTTACTGTAGGCTGACAACAGCATTAACTGCAACAGACTTCCCTCTTAGACAGAAGTTTGTATTTCTGATCCATTTTGCAAAATGTTCTCCTACCCTTCCCAGTAGAAACCACTCCATACAAAAATTATCCTTATGAAGGACACATTCAGTGAGGGGTTTCCCTCTTCTCCTGTGGCAGGGCAAGTGCAGCAATTAATTTTCAGCTGCTCCCTTCATCTCTCACAAGTGACAAAGCAAAGAAGGTGAGAGCTGGCAATTTTGGAGCAGGTGTCTATTATATGTGGAAATACGTGATGTATGCAGAGTCGATCCAACAAGTGCTCTATTGCACCACATTGTGACAGTGACCCTGTTCACACCATCCTCATTAACACCAGCAGCAGGTCCAGGCACCAGGATGGGGTTTTGCCTGTGTTAGAATATTTTAAAGGATGAAGATTCTTCAGCTCCAGAGATTGATTCTGTCATGTGGTAGAAGACACTGATTTAGCATTTACAGAATCGAGTTCAAAGCCTATCAAAGACAAGAGAGAGTCAACAAGTCACCTTTGGGTGGGAGGGTATGGATGTGATCCAGCTGTTTTTTGAGGTAGAGTACCTAACCTGGCATCAAGAAATGAAACAGGATGCTCAGTTTTATAAGGATGGGAATGACAGATGGGAAAACCCCAAAATTTTTGAAAAGCAGCCATCAGGCTTGGGCATCTCATTTTCATTTTGCCTAATTTCAAATATGCAGGAGGTGGAAGCTGCACAAAGCAGAATTCTTGCATTCCCATGTAAAAAGCTGGCAAGAGCAGTACCTTTGTCGCATCTCTGAAAAAAAAATGCCAAACTGTCTTAGATTGGTCCCACAAAATTAAAGACAATTTTATTTCATTTTAGCCTTAGAAATCTGTGTGACAGGTTGCTGTCAGCACTAGGACTCAAGAACACCTCACTGTCTGTAGAATGCCCAGAGCATCAAGTGACTCCATGCTGCAGAAAACTCCAAGCATGTTCAGTTCACATTGATCTCTAGAGCCTCTTTCACACAAAATAAAAGGGCCTGGGAGCCTGGACTATGATCCAGCTTTTCCCACTCCCAGATGATGCCCCTCACACTATCCTGATACTCATGTTCTTCCTTGCATTTCTGTTTCTGTCCCGTAAACATCATAACTCCAGCTACAAATCGGGAACAGAGAAAGCAGGGACGGGAAGAAAGCTGGGAAAGACTTTTACCGAGAAAAGGGGTGCTTTTTGATGGCCTCTGTGAAAGAGTTCAGGATCTCGAGATTGCTTGTGGATTTGCAGCAGGCTGCAGAGCATAGCCTGTTCCTGCCCTTCACTCCTGGCCAGCCCAAGCTCGAAGCATCCTGGCTGTGAGCAATTCCCTGTTCCCCAGGGCTGCGGGTCCAAATCCCTCGCCGAGACACCCTGCTCTCCTCCTGAGCACAGGAGCCCCAGTGTCTGATGCAGGGCTTGGCTTTGGCCCCAGGAACCAAACACTTTCAATTAAGAACGAAACCTAACTGGAGCCGGCCTGCGGGGCCTTGCATTCCAATGGGCAAGATTTCTTCATATAACCCATTTTTTAAAGTGCAGCCCAGTCTTATTTGTAATGATGGTGTCATATTAGGGCAAACATGCCTTCAGACTGAAGGGATGGGTATTGGCCACTGATTTCAAGGGGAATTTATTGAACTCATGAGTAGCACAGTTGAGCCAGGGAACAAAAACCAGAGAGAAGCCTGCTGAGAGACAGAGCAGCACCAGTGAGTGGCTGGTGGCTGTGACAATCAATGTGCAGCTCGAGGTGGTGAGAAAGCTGTGAGATATTCAAAAAATTTGATCTGGAGGACAAAGTTCTGAGAAGCAAATTGTTGACACAGTCATAGCAAATTACTCTTCCAGGTCTCCCATTTAACCCCAGCACCTGGCTGTGAGAGCTGGGCAGAGCTACACCTGAATGTGAATTGTAACTAGAACCCATCATTAGTTGCATGATCTTGCTTCTTCAACACTTTTCGGGTTTCAGGGTCAGATCTAACATTTGCTAAGTCAACAGAGGTCCTTCTGTCAGCTTCAGCTGGCATTTGCTTAGGTCTCCAGGAGGAAGAATTTATCTGTGAAGATCAATTAAATCAATATCTGGATATATGTGCAGCTGAGTGCTTGAGTATTTCTCAACATTTTTGGGGGTTTGTTAGTAAAAGGGAGATATTTTACTAAAAAGAAAAAAAATCCCTCTCTCAGTGTCAGCAGGTTTTTTTGTAAAAAAAATATTAATCAAACTTACTATTGGTCTTTTATTCCTGGAAGTGCTTTCCACTTTTTTTTTTTTTTTTTTACTTCTTCTAAGCAGTCAGGGAGTGACCCAGAGAAGAAGTTACATTCTTACACAGCAGGTGAACCAGGAACTTGCTGTAAATGACCTGCAGGTATGCGGAACAGCGCCGTTCCTGCACCCAGAGCCCCTGCGCTGCTGCAGAGAGAAAGAAGCAGATGCTTACATGTATAGACAGCAATAAAACTGGAGTGTAACATTTTTAGGATCGCAGCTGAGCTCTCAGACAAGGCTTTCTGCAATGACTAATATGACTACAGTCTAATGCGACAGTTCACCGTCTGCAGCCTATTCAGTCCCGAAAGTAAGCGAGTTCCTCCAGATGTTACATGCTGAAAAAGAAAAAGAAAAGAAAAAAAAAGAAAAAAAAAAGCACATCCAGTTTTCAATCTTTTTTATTTATTTAAACTGTACACAAATGTAAAATACTTCAACAGCAAATCTAAGTGAAAATTGTTTGGTTTAAATTATTATGGAACAGAACCTAAAAGGAACTTTATTAAATAAACATAAAAATTGGATTTAAAGGATGCACATATTGTAATGTATTCTACAATAGTCACTTTTTTTTTCACTCTACATTCCATGTGCGTATGGTATAGAAAAGACACTGAATAGAACAAACAGAATCCATTTTGTACCCTGAAACAATTGGTAGGCCTCGTGAGGGATTGCTCAGTATGACTACATGATATATGATGGCTTTGCCATCTCATAAAAATTATAACTAATATGTTGGCCTCTTTGGTTCCAAAATTTATGTATAATACATTTAACTGTATTCATTTTTTGCTGCTATAAAAATAACATTTTTTTTCAAATGGCAGTTTTTGACTAATCATGCAACTAAATCAGTGCAAACATTAAAAGCAATCATTCGCTTTAAAAAAGAAGCAAAAGATTTAATTTCAAGTATAAAAAAATATAAAAAAGTCATATCATAAGTCCAGTTTTGTCTAGTATGGGTCAACACTTTAAATTGCATAGCTCATGCGGCACCTGTTTACCTAGATAGTGAGCAAAGATAAGTGCACTATCAAGTACCACTTTTCAAGGCATTGAAATTTGCAAGTGCTATTATACGTGCATTCAAGCAGTTTGCAAGTGCTATGCTGTATCATTATTTTCTGATCTTTATGGCCATCCTTGACACCTCCTGGTAAGGAAATTGAAAGCACTCTCCTCTCTCCTCCTTTCCAAGACTTGTAAAAATGTTCCTCGCCGGTTATTAAACGCACTGCATTTCCCAGAACGTCTCCACTCTGTCGCTGTCACTCCTCTTTAGGGTTCATTTGTGTAGCCGTGGTGGCCATTGCTTGTTTGCTCATCCCCCACGTGACGTGGCCTTGCCGAGTCCCCCATTGAAGAACACAGATTGCAACTTCGACTTTTTGTTCTTCGAGCAGTGAGAGATGCCAACAGTCAACACAGTCCAGATACAGTATCGATTCCCTTTTCCAAGACACGGCGGGTGTAGCCAACCATGGGTTGCTAGTGGGCAGTGAAAGCATCGGATCATGCCAGCCCAGCTTGTGACTCTGCAACGGCCAGGTGTTAGAAATACAGCAGTTTCTTACATGTCTGTCCCTTTTTCTCTCTCTGTCTCTCCCCGATAGAACCACATGATTCCTTGCTGGAAGTGCTGTAGGAAGAAGCGGGTATCTGTGATGTTTATGTTTAGATAAATTTAATTAAGAGGAAGTGATCACCTCCCAAGGCAGGTGTCCTGCAGCTTCCCGTTAGACCTAAGAGGTGACAGTCGACTTTTTTTTTTCTTTTTTGTTTTTTTTAAATTTTCTAAGTTTGGTCATTTTGACACCTGCGTGCAAGAATACGTTGTGTTCTCACAGTCTGTGCTTTTGCCTGAGCAAAGGGAGCTCATTTCGGTCTGGCTTCACCGGCAGGCGGGGAAACAGCTGCTCAGCCGTTCACTCGTACTGGCAGGCATTTAGGTCCGTCGTCACTGGTCACTGACTTTCTATGCTCATGTCCCTTTTCCGAGTTCTCTTGTGTGTGTGTGTGTGTCTGTGTCTGTGTCTGTGTGTATGAGCGTGTGTTTCTGTGCGTGCCCACATTTCGTGTGTGTGTGTGTGTCTTTAAGATATTTCATAGCATTAACTTATAAGTGGTAGAATATATAAGTGTCCATGATCCACAAACTGCCACTGTCCTGACACCAAAGTGAAATGATTATTTTTTTTTTTTTTTTTTTTTTTTTTTCTTTTTTTTTTTTTTGTCAAACTTTTCCACAGTGACTTTCCAACACTGATGCCTGGATACACAGTGAAACTTCCTCCAACACCATCTTGTACGGGAATGTTTCTCTCTCTCTCTCCCTCTCTCTCTCTCTCCCCCCCAAAACACACCTCAAATCAAGCACAACCACATTCTTCCACAATCATATTGGGAACGTCCCTTTTCACAATGTTGTATTCATCATCAAAGTACAGCATTGACATTGTGCTAAGTTTGGTTGGAATGCAACAGGAGTTCACGGTGCCCGGGTTCAGCCCCCGCATTCGGTACTGATTCACGACAGCGGTGTGAAAGGAGGAAGCCGACCCCGGGACACCGGCCAAGTAGGCCGGGCAGCTCCCTTCACAGTAATTCCCATAGTAACCTGATGGTGCTATGATCCAGTCATTCCACCCAATGAGTCTAAAGTCAATGTAAAACTGTTGCCTGCAACATAGATTGGTCCTGCCATCGCACTCCAGGCCTCTTTTCCGGATCCTGTGTTTGTTATCGGCGAGGCGGGCTTGCACCACTAAAAAAGGCCGGTGGGATTCCTCCCCAGGGTCCACATAAATTGGCAGCACTGAATACTCTTCACAGCCCTCACATTGAACATCCAAGTTCAGTCTCCTTTCTCCTCTCTCAAACAGAGCCTGGATCGCCTCTGTCATGGGAAAAGTGTGCCAACCACTTCTTTTGAGATCAACTTTCTTTTCAACCACATTCCACTTGTTGCTAGTGTCCGGGTCTTGGAAATAGACTTTGACTCTTACTTTTCGCCTGCTGCCTTTCTCTAAGACATATGGAAGCAGCTTCAAGTAAAGCCACAGGCTGGCTTGAACGACAAACAAGTTCTGGTTCCCTTCATTCGAGATGAAGAAATAGAGGCGGACTCTAGATGAGGCCAGATCGTCTGCAAGATAAGGAGAAATCAGCAAGATTAAGTCAAAAAGGAAATGTTCGCTTGTGTGCCTTTCTGGATTCAGGGACAACGCTACAGCACAGCAGATCGAGCGAGCGGCGACGGGGCTGTGCCAGCCAGAAGGCATGCACTGCATCAGATATCCCCAATTTGCAATCAGAATTAATTGAAAAGGGGACTTCCCACAGCAACCTTCAACATCGGGCTATAGTCGGATGTGTCAGATCCACAGACATCAGTAAGAGCTTTCCAGAATATATGTTTTTTCCAGCCAGCCAGATTTAAAGATGCTACAGCAGCACCTTGAAAAAGACCAGCACCAGGACTAGGACTCTGCTATCTCATCAGTTTAAGAATAGTTTTAACTTTCAGCTACCTGCCAATTCTCATGGGGAGAGCTCTTTCAATAACCACTAAAACGCTAATGCCAAACCAGGGATTTTGTTTCGATTTGCACATATTCTTGTCGCGGTTTAAAGGAGAGGATTCATGAGACAGAATGGAAAATATTTCAGTAATGTGCCTGCTTGTCCAACAGATCAAGCTAACCCCCACTTAGTCTGGTAGAATCTCTGCTATTATTAATCATTTCAATCTCTGCCTTTTCTCCCCGAAACGATGAACTCCCATACGAGGCAAGGCAATGAAGCGGTTGTTCCCGCTGTAACGCCGTTACTGGCTGTTCTCAATACGCTTTTCAGCAACACCAGAATTAAGGAAAGAAATTGTCAAAGAAAACCAAATGTCACCAAATGTCTGACATAACCCCTTATTTGTAAACAGAAGAGCCTGCTGCATGAAATATTTCCGAAATACCAGCGGCCTTCCTGCAATTTTGTAATATAAGTTCTAACTAAATTTGGCGTAGGTGATAAATGTGCCGGCCTTTATGGCGGAGATCATAATTCTGGTCTCTGAATCAAAGCATCCCAATCGCTATTTAAAATTATTGCTGGAAAGGCATTTTCTCATCTGCCCTTATCAGTTTTGCTTCCGTCTGTACAGAGCTAAATGTAGATTTTTCTGCCTTTTCCTTCCCTAAGAATCTTTAGCATTTTTGTCAATCTCTGAATGGGATTTTTTTGCGTAGTTGGTGTCTTCATTTGTTACCCTAGATGCCTTTCAAATGTGCCTCCAGAGCCCATTCAGTACCTTGTAATAGTTCAGTGACAAAAATTTTCACTGTGTTTGTCTACGTTTTACATAAAGTCAATTTTGGAAGTGTTACAAAAGACAGCGATTGACTGAATACCAAATGGCAGTACAAGCCCACCCCCGATCTCCCAACAACAGCCTATTAAAAAATAATAACCCCCAAAATGTACACTAAGAAAGCCTTTCACATGTTAGTAAATACACAACTTTTTCATAAACTGTGGTGACAGTGACAGAAAAAGAACAGTACGGTGTTGCTGCACCGATCCACATCACTTGTGTTGTGTGAGATTATGTGCGCTCATAAATTTTGTATGTGAATATAACAAGCATATGTATAATGCAACAGATCCCATAGATACTGTAAATGTATATGCCTTTGGTAAGTGGGAGGTAGATAAAGAAGATGAGTGGGCAGCATACAGGATAGAAAGAGATTTATTTTGTGGACAAATGATATAGAGATGCCACAAGAAGATAGAGAGAGAAAAATGAACCAAGCGATAGAGCGATGAAGGAAAGGAGAGATGGGCAGATAGACAGAAGAGAGGTAATTTGCAGAGTGATGGTGTTACAGCCAGATGTGCAAAGTTCACGGGGACAGTGGTTAAACTACTGGAAAGCTGTGCTGAAGGGACTCGGTGACACACAACTGCAATGGCTAGACAGGACTGAGATGGCTGGTACCATAGGGATGAAGGGCAGTTAACAAATGGACTGACAGACAGAGAGGAGACAGACATCCTTGGTAGGACACTGCATACAGTGGACAAACAAACAAGGCCAATACTGCAAATGAAAGCTAAATAAATGGGAAGCAAACTCAAAGAGAGGATGGGCAAATGCAAGCCTCAACAGACTGATGCAGGCAGTGAACTAAATGAACGTGCAGGGCAGACAGACAAGGCAAAGGATGCAAGAGATGTAGCGGGACAGGCAGAGGAGGGACAGTGGGACACGCGGGGACGGAGACAAGCCCCGGTGCAGCTGGAAGGACCGCCGGAGGGGAGCCGGGGGCACAGAAGCTGCGAAGGGATGGAGGGACGAGAGAGGGAGTTGCAGGGCACAACCCGGGGAGAATCCCGGGCACAGGGGCACAAGCAGGAAGGACGGGAAAGCTCGGGCAGGGCCAGGGCGAGACGGTGCGGGGCAGAGGGGAGAGCGAGTGAGGCGGAGGGCAAGCGGGTGAGTCCGGCGGTCAGGTGCCTGCAGCAGACAGAAGGACAGGCAGGAGGACAGGCAGGAGGACAGGCAGGAGGACAGGCAGGGTGCGCGGCGGGCCAGGCAAGGGCAGCCGGGGAACTGCCAGGGGTCAGGCAGGCGGAAAACGAAGGTGGGCAGGAGGACAGGCAGGGCGAAAGGAAAGACTGACAGGGGTCAAGCAGGGGGAATGACAGGGGTCGAGCAGGGGGAAAGGCAGACGGGGCGAGGCAAGACAGGCGGGGAGAGCGGCAGGGCAGGG
>VZTN01036278.1:1053-21871 GCA_013400515.1 Erpornis zantholeuca | reverse complement strand
AGCGGCGCGATCCCGGCGATCCCAGGAGAAGCTGCACGGATCCACTCGGTCAGACCAGCTCTTCGGCTCGCTCCCTCGCTCGCTCTTTTAAACAATATCTCCCTTGTTGGTGGTTTGGGTTTTATTATTATTATTGTTATTATTATTTTAAGTGTGATTTTTGTTGTTGTTGCTGCTGCTGCTGCTCCAGTTAATCTGTCTCCCTCTCTGCGTCTTTTTGATCTTTCGCTCGCCTTGTGCTGGCTTGAACGCTGTGTTTTGTTTTGTTTGGGGTTTTTTGTTTGGTTTGGTTTTTTGTTTTTGTTTTTTGTTTTTCTTTTTTTACGCGTCTGATGTTCCCTCTCGGATCCGCAGTGAAAGGTCTCGGGGAAGCTGCTTGCTCCTCGCTTATCTTCTGTGATCTCCTCCTGCTAATTTTTCCCCCCTGCAAAATCACGACATTGTGGCACTTTCTACTGAAACTTTTATACAGGAGTTAAAACCACGTGGGAACTCCAACCTATAACAGAGACGCCATGGGTTCCTCACTATTTAGGAGATTAAGTTAAGTCTTTTGCCCCCTGGGCTATTACAGTAACTTCCTGATGTGGAAATATTAACTATGCTGTTTCTTTAACTCCCCCTGTCCCATCCCTCCCTCCCGGTTCCTGCAAACACACCCACCGCACACCGGCTCGCGTCCCTGTCCCGTCGTCCGGCAGGACGGACGGACCCCGAGCGGCGGCAGCTCTGGCCCCCGTCCCGCCCCGGCCGGGAGATGGATGCCCCCTTCTTCCCCTCCCCCGGTGCTCCTTGCCTTTTAAGCACTTGAAAGAAGAAGTCATTAGAAAGTTTACCGTCGGGTTGGCTTTGCGACGGGGCGGGTTTCTGTTTGTTTATTTGAATGGGCCGGGTAGCCGGGGCGGGTGCCGGGGACTGTGTGTGTTTTCCGTGGGGCAGGAGGGACGCAGAGCCTGTCGGAGGCAGCGCGGGGGAGGGGGTCCGGGGCGGCGGCCGAGGGGAGCCAGGAGGGGAAATAACGGGACCGCTGCGCTCCCGCAGCCGTGGCGGGGAGCCGGCAGCAGCGCCGGCCCTGCCCGCGCCCGGGGAACGGGTTTTGCTCCGCGCCTTGGCGGTGCAACTGAGGGAGGGAAGGAGCACCGAGACAGAGGGGATGGCCGTGACACCCCTCGCAGGGGTCAGAGATATTCCCACCCGGCCCCCCGCAGAAACCCTGCCCGGGGGCGAGCGGCCNCCCGTGCGCACCCACCGACGCACGGGAGGATCCGGCCGTGGGGGCGCTGGGGAGGTTTCCGCGGGACGGGCCAGGTGTCAGGTCCCGCGGAGGCGAGGGGCTGGGACCGGGCTGCGGGCGGTGCGCGCTGGAGCTGGAGCTCTGCGCTGGGCGGGCGAAGGAGTATCTTGGGCTGAGCCTCCTTCTCGGGCAGCGGGGCTGACGGCCCTTCTAATCGCATCTCTTTTTTTTTTTTTTTTTTTTTTTTAAAAAAAAAAAAAAATCTACCTTCAAGAATGAAGACAAGTCTCAAGACCTCCATCTTTTTCACCGAACCAGATGGTGCTTTACAAGGGGCAGATGCAGGACACACAAATTTCAAGCACGACAGCAAAGAAGTCCCTTCTGCTCGTTTGATTTTGTAGAAGAAGAAAAGAATAAAACTTCTCATAGATCCCTGGACTGCACACGTGTGAGCGCTGTTAGCTATCACTAGTACAAGCAACTCAGGAGTGTGAAGAGGGTCAAGTGGAGGATCAGCTCATTACTTTGATTTAAGAATGGAGGGGACAAATGCTATTCGCATCATAAATATTTTCTTTCTTGCTCTATACTGCAAAAGGAAGGACATTTAATGCTGTGCTGCAATCCCAGTCTAACTGTTCATGTTGGGTTTAATATAAACAAAGTATAATTACATATACAGCTTTCTAAATCCTCAGCATCACTGGAGCTACCCTGATGAGAGATCAGAATTAGGTACAGTATTTCCTCCCTGCCAGTAACAGGTTTTGAATGGGAAGCTTGGAATGTAAAAAAAGAAATAATGCTAAAAATCCAATCACTCTGACATCCTGTGAGCTAATAAGAGCACGTGAATGCAACAAGCTTAGTACTTCACAGTAATTAATTTGACAGCAAAGAGCTAACAAGAAAACAACAGGCAGAGCAGTGATGACTGGTTCATAGAGGTCACTGTCAAACAAGAAATAGGTGCAAACACAGTCCTTTGCAAACAACTATTTCATTGCCCCAGTGAAAATGAAATGCCAGTGAGGGAAAATATCATGGATTTGGTAGGGATAACAAATCTGGGAAGGTACTTCTAGTAGTAAAACAAGGTAGAGGTTTTCTTTTTTACATATGGGTTTTTTTAATCATCCCTGCTACCCACTGTAGTGGCATGTTTTGGCTTTTGCTTTCTTTTCCCCCCTTTCTTTCTGAGTTAACCAAAGCCATTTTGCATATTCAAATATTGGGAAGACTTATCTTCTCTCACAATTACTAACAAACTAAAACTCTAATAACCTCTATTGTTATTTAAAGTGTCCAACACAGCATTCTCGAGGCAGTTCTCACACAATGGCTTCCTGAAATTCTCACACTTCTCTGGCTTCCTCCTAAAGAAGAACTTAATCAAACCTCATATGCTTTCAAGCAGAAGAGCCTTCAGGGAGAGCAAACAGGGTTAACAGAAAGAAATGTGCCATCTGATTTCTAATCTTGCTCAGGGAGCATGGCCTATTGATTGAGCCATAAAGCTTTGTTAATTTTAAGATTTCCTTAGCTTTCAGTTCTTTCCCTTGGGCATAAACTTGTTGCTTACACATAGTGGCTGAACTATGAGGGAAAGGGTAGCTTCACACTCCCCCCACTCCACTCTCTTCCCCTCCTCCCCTCTATTCTATTTGTTCTGAGCTCATCTGCGTGAGGATACATTTTCACACACACCTTCTCAAACCGGCTGCTATTCATCTGATTCAGGGTCATGCTTTTCCATACATTAAATGCAGGGGAAAACTGGGAAGGAAATGGCTGGGATTTGTGCTTGACGGGCAAGCACACGATTAGCCAGGGACCCCTGCTGTGAGAAAGTACAGCGTCGGAGGGTATTTTCTGTAGAATCATCAAGTCTCATGACTGGAATCTGATGCCTATAAAAAGCTACTAGTATAATGAAAACAGTATAAACTGAGATCTTCAGGCAGTGTAAACCAGCATGTTCCTGAGACATCCAACTGCTACAGGATCACGGAATGGGTCAGGTTGGAAGGGACCACCCGTGGGGTCATCTGATCCAACCTCCCTGTTCAAACATAGGTCTTCCTAGGTACAACTCCTTCTTCCTCTATAACCTTGATATTTGCTTTTGCACGTTTTTCTCAGGGGAAGGGATGCAGAAGTCACACTATTGGAGAGGCCAGCCAGTGCAGCCCTGAGCTAGAAACTGAGCGGGCGGTGATGGCACGAGGAAGCTCCCCCACTGCTCTTTGTTTCCACCATGCTCTCAGTGGGACCATGAACAATTTACATTAGCACAGGATCTAGCCCCTCACCTTTAGCTAAAGCACCTTTTATGCTCTTAAACCATTAATAATATCTATTAGGTAACCTTACTAATCCCTTTGAGGAAGGATTTTCTCTACTGTACTGATGGCTGAACTGAATAAAAGCTTCACATATGAGAGGCCTGGTTTGCACTAGAAATGCTTCTCCTTTGATAACCAGCAAATACAAGTTTTACTAGCACAAGCATCTTTTTCTGCAAGCGTTTCCCAAATAAAATAGGCTATACTGGCAAAAGCACTTTTTTTTTTTGCTCATATAGCTGCATCTATATGGGGGTTTTTTGCACGTAGTGAAACGCAATCTGTTTTAAATGGCACTTCAGAAGAGCATTGCTATCCCACAGAAGTTTCAAGGCTAGACCTTGAAGTATACACTTCTGCCTCCTATCTGAAAGAGCTTTTTACAAAGTGGCCATTGTCATCTTGCAGGAAATACAGAGAAACTGAGACACACAGATACATGGGCAAGGCTGGGAGTGCTGTCCTCTATCTGGAATTTGTGTTCATTACATTCTTTAGCTTCAGATGAAATTATGTATCTGTAATCAGACTCACTCCTCACTACATTAAATTACTTCTTGAACAACTGTGACAAAAACAGTGGATGTTTCAAAAGCACTATAATTCTATATAAAGGAAAAGTCCTATTGAAAATCAAATAGGTAAATGCCATTCTGAATGACCTAGTCGTTTTCTGAACTGTCAAAGGTAGACCTAACTTATGAAAAAATAAAAACACTAAAAGGTTAATCTGGCTTCTTTGCTCCTGCCCATGCTTCTTTAATTGAAAACTGTTTGTTAACAAAGATTTGCTCTCTAAAATAAAGGGTCCTACTGTGAACAGCACTTGGAAAAAGAGAGGTTTAACAGACAGAAACAAAAGACCTGACCAAACTGGAAACTTTTTATCTAAAGCCAGTACGAGAATCTAGAAGATGAGTCAGAGATAAATACAGTAGAGCCCTCAACAGGTTTTGAAGAGCACCTATTGAATGGCAGCTCTCAGCACAAGCATCAGGCAGGATGGGGACATGGGGGAGAGAGCAGGACAGGTTGGCAGGGAAATACTCACAGCCTCAGCCTCCTGCTCCCACTGCACCTGCTTCAGCATGGCTGGAGTCCCACTCCCCTCACCTCAGCCACCTCACTGGACTTCGTGGGCAACATGTTGGCTGATTGATCCTCTTCAGTGGCCCTCCGTGCTCTGGGAGGGGTTGCAGCTGAGCCCTGGGTTCACTGTGGGGAATGAAGCGTGACTGAATCTCATGCCCGTGGTACAGCGCGGTCAGGTACCTACCTCAGGCAGGTCTCCGCACACAGCAGTGTCCCTTCGCCAAAGGGGCTGAGTTCAGGGATCTGCTCCAGAGTAAAGGGACCAAACACCATCGGGTGGATATCTCGTGTGATATTCAAGAGCTCTCTGCTGCTGGTTGACAGCCCAGAGTGTTCTTGTTTTCTTCGCACAGTCTGTCCTCTGCAGTCCAAAGCCGTAGCCTTATAACCAGGCAGTGACTTCCTCTGAAGTTGCTTGTATTGACCTAAATAGGTTGGGGCGGGTGAGGACACACAGAGAACATGAAAAAGCTGTGCTGGTTGCCCAACAAAGAAGTGTCTGCTTTGTGGTGAGCACTTTTAACATATAAGCACTTTTAACATACTGTTAAAGAACATGATTTTCATGTTTGTTTAAGTTCACACCAAAAGGCTTGCAAAGTAGCAAAGTGGGTAAAAATAAAATCTGCATTTAAGTGGTAAACAAAATAGTTAAAACTTGACTTCTTGTAATCTGAACGCTACTTACTGAGGCAGCACATTTAGAAGTCCACGGGTGCTTTTCTTCTGTACATCCACCCGTGACTGATATATCTGACAGATCTAGAAAATTAACTTTAGAATGGAGCAATGTTAAAATCAGCCATCCTGAGAAAAGCAGTGATTATCAAGGAATGGTGACAAGATGGAGATGTTTCCCTCCAATTTTAAGTGGAGTTCAGAGGCAAAAAATGGCTGGTAGCTTTGCAGTGCCGTAAGAGAAATGGAGTACAGAAGTGTCTCATGTGAGTCATGTCACAATGGGCAGTCAGTAGCACTCCATGAGTATCTGAACATGAGCTACTTTTTTTTTCCACAAGGAAGTAGCACAATGTAGAGGAAGTGTCTACACCTACTTCCTGTGGGCAGGCTGCAGCCAGAAGTCCTGGGCCTAGGCCTGAATTTCTCTCTCTTTACCCCATTTTCACTAGCTGTAAGTTAGGATGACTGCATTCAGCCCTCTGTAGGTTGCTTTGAAATGAAGAATATAGGCATACAAGAATTCACCTTTTGCATGGAGCTCGACACAAACAGCATGGCCTTGGTGCTGTATGTCAAAAGCAATTTTCAATCTGTTCATAGTTAAATTGCACAGTTTTGTTTCCATGAATCTTATTATATTAAACCAAAACTGTTGTGCAGTTCAGCTGTTTGCAAAAGAACGTCAGAGTGAGATTTGAAAGATATTTGTTACATGATTGACTCTCTGCTAGGCCCAGAATCAAGTAAGAGCACCAAAGTGCTCCAGTTCAAACAAGGAGAATCTTTCACTGGGGCAGAGCAGTAGCACTGTCACAGTTGGTGGAGCTCTGTAGATTTATCCCGGCTGAGAGCTGCCCCACATGACTCACGGTCATCTTCCCAGTGCTATTTAGCCATTGCAGGCTCTAGCCAGAATGCTCAGACTGCCTCACCCACCACATGTGCTGCATGGGCATTGGCTCCAAGCAAGGTCCTTTGTTACCACCCTAAATCACAGGAGGGGGTTGTTAACAAACATTTCTGAATCACCTTCTGCCCTGTTCAGTGTCTATCAGCCATAACTCAGTGCCTGAGTATGCCATGGGATTAAAACAAAATGGATTGCAAACTCTATCCTATTCGGGTGCTAACTACTGCCATTCCTTCCAAAACACCTGAAAAAGCCCTTACACTGTGACAGCTTTTTCACTCTCCAGGCTACAAGCAGGACTTCTTGTTCTGTTGTTTCCCTGCCATGTTCTTCTCAGAAGTGGAGGAGCTTATTGACAAAGAATAACCCTAAAACTCTCCACAGCCCTTTGCCATTTTAGAGTAACAGTCTTGCCCCCCTCAATGTTTACAGCTGTGGTTGAGATCCTTAACAAGAACATTATTAAGAATAAATTATAATATGTGGAAATACTAGTGTGAAATATACTGATACTATTGTATTGTACCAGGATAAGAAAACAAACCGCCGCTTCAGAGATGAAGAGCAGAAGCATGTGGATCATGTTAAGCAGGCACTGGATCTAACAAACCTGCACAGGTACTGAAGTGTTAGCAGAGTGCAGAGCTGCAACAGGAAAGTGTGTTGTTCTAGGGTTTTTTGCTTAAAAGATGAGAGAGAGGGCCTAGGGGAGGGGAACGAATGAAAAAGAAAAGGATGAACTTTTTTTTTTTGGCTACTCCACATGGGGTTTTCCTCTGTTTAAATGCTGAAGGACAGAAAGATTTTAAATTAAAATCTTAATAAATATAGCCCTGAGGCTAGTAACATTATTACATCCAAGATGATTACAGCAACCAAGCCACAAAATACATATATATATATTTATTTGAAGCATAATAAGCCTCAGTATTTAGTTAGAAGAAGGTTAGGCAGCTAACTGACTTCCAAACTAGTGAATTTTCCATTCCACTCTACCAAAAGTATAAACCAACACGGCACCTGGTTAGCAGAGCCTGTTTCATTTCTGTACAAGATAACATTATTACTGCTTATATTTTAGATATACATATATATATGTATAAGAATTATTATTTTTCAGATCATAGGCATGAAAGTTGGGAGGAAGAACCCCAAGTTTGCTCTAGGAGATCTGGATAATTATTCAGCTTCATTGTGAAAGAGGAATCTAGGTCCCCCAGATTGCTTGAGTGAGGCATGTTTTCCTTGAGACATTTGCCTTTTTCAGTCGATCCTAGTCTCAATACAAGATTCTGCACTCTACGTGTTTGTGTAGAGCATTGGAGTTTTTTTAATTATGGAAATTTTTTAATAAAGGATACAGGGAAAATATGGGATACAAAGAAAAGGATGCAAGCTGATAAAGATGATTAAATCATAGAGCGACTGTGGAGTGGGTCATGAAGTGTTATAATCCCCAACTCCCCTCTGCTTTCTGCCTCAATGTGTTAATGCATCACACTTTAGTACAGTGACACTTTCAGCCCTAGGTGGAAATTCACACATGATGAAGAGGTGGAGGAGGATTTCCAGATGGTCAGACCTCAGGGAGTGCGAAAAGGTGGGGGGAGGAAGGGAGAAACTGCTGAAAGGAATCGGACTTTGGTCACATCAGTAATATCCAGCTGAAAATGGAATATTAAAAAAAATACCCAAACCCCAAAAAACAATCACTAAGGATCCCATACTGAGGCCAGGTGCATTCAGGTTTGGACATTATGTGTGATAAATCCTCACCAATACTGGTTGTGAAAGACCCCTTGGAAATATTGGTTTATTTGTGTGCAACAGAGAGGTGTGAGCTTCATTACTTTGACCAAATTTTATTGTTGGTACTAAAGCACCCTGACACAGACCCAATTAGTTGTTTTATTCTCCACAATTCCTCTTTACTAGAGGTTATTGTAAACTGGTACCTATTCTGAATTGTGCACAAATTTTCACTCCATCAGAGGCTATACTTGACTTCTGCATCCTTTGGGACCCTCTTCTGCAGGGCCACCTCTACAAGAACAGTGAAGGGCACTGAGAGAAAATGCAAGGCCTGCATCCAGTTGGTTCCATCACACCCCAAAACAGGCCCCGCTTTCCCTTTAGGGGAGCAGAAGGCAGCAGCTGCTATCACACAGCTGGACTTCTCTAAGACAACCTCATTTACTGTGGTCTTTCGGGGCGAATGGGAAGGTAGTCACGGGCCAGAGTTCAAGGGGTCTGGTCCTTCAGGGTGAGAGGTGCTAGGGCTGTATAAAGAATTAGCAATTTTGTACACCCACAGCTTTTTCCAGATGTCAGGGTTAGAGAAAATTTAAGATGATGCACTATTTTGGCATCACGGTACCCCTATATTTTGTGTGTGTGTTAAAGATAGTCTCTTCATGATGACATAAAAACTGAGCATTAGTTATAATGGCTCAGACTGCATTTCTAAGGGCTCCTGCTTATTCCACTTCAGGTGTTCCTCAGGTCATAGGCATTTCTCCTACCACAAAATGTGCACTCGAGCTGCCAGTGGTGTGCGGTCACACTGAGAAGGTGCATTTTGTTTAATATCATCAGTATGATTACATGCTATTTACCTGTATTTTCTGGACAGAAACTAAGTAAATTGACCACAGCCAGGTGAACTACTGGAACAAGTCTCGTGAGAAATAAAGCTGTTGCACAGATTTCACTTTAGGGAAACCTTTGTTGGATGTCCACTCCCGAATACAAACAATGTTTGTGCATGCAGGTCAGGACACAAGGAGACAGTAGACACTTATTCAACTCTTGTTAGAGCAACCTCGAATTTGTAAAATGTGTAGTTTTAAGTGATGCTGAATTCCTTCCCCCACTGATTGACTTTCTATGTTAAAATCACTTGTGTCATAGCAAAATGCAAAGAAACCTCAAGCACTTAATGTGGTAGTAACTTCCATGATGGCATATTTAAGATGTCCAGGTGCCTGTCACTGGCTTTCATGGCAAACCAAAGGCCTCTGAGCCTTGTAAAGCCTGCAGCATCCATCTCGGACTTCAGTCCTTTACAATGACTAGATGAACATCTCTGACTTTCTTCCCTAAGGACTCAGTGCAGCAGGTGTTTTCAGTCTGCCCACCTTCCAGATCAGGTGTCCAAAAATGCAGCAATAAATATATTTTTTTTCTTCCCGGTTTCTAAAAGAGCTCAGGGTGGGTGGAGGATATGGGTGTACGCTGTTTTTATTCATACCTTAATTTAGCCAGTAGTCCAACAGTTCATGAAGAAGAGCTGGGCTCAGTCTTCTTTGCTGCCTGACAGGAGTCCCAGAGAGCGTGAGAGGCAGCTCAGGTCTTCTTGGAAGGAGCCGGCCACGGGGTAGTGCTGGGACAGGAGCACTCCCCAGACCTCCAACTGAGTCAGTTTGCATGACCAAAGGGAGCAGGAACCCACAACTCTGTAAATAGACTGGAGAGCCACAAGCCCAGGCCTCCCTTCTTCCCGCCCTCCAAAACATTTGGAACTAGCAAATTCACATGAGACCAGTTTTAAGAGGATGGTGGCAGTCCCCTCCCTGGCACAAAGCATACCCCAGTAAGTGCACTCTGCTGGGAGAGGAGACATACACATTCCCCAGGGCAGAAGGGAATTAAGCCATGTGAAATTCCCCGAGTTCGGCACTAGCCTTTTGAGTGCCGAGTACAGTGTATACAAAACACTGCTGTGCTGCCAACCACCCTGCCTTTCCCTTGCAAGAACGGACCCACGCTGTGTTCCTGGAAGAAAGCCAAGAGAGAGCCTAAATTGTGAAGCCCAAGGCATTCTCAGCCTCCAAGCAAGGTAGATTTAAGAGGCTGTGTTGCCCGTGGCTTGCTCAGGCAGAGGAGCAGTCTCTTGGTTTTGGTGGCTGCCATTTTGAGGTAGACCATGGCTCAGGAAACACCACTACAAAAGGCTAAGATCTTTGGTGGCTGCCAAGAACTGGCATTGCAACACTCCCCAGTGATGCCCAAGAACTTTTCTAAGCCTGCTGCCCCCAAACCAAGACATCACTGTCGTTGTCATGCGAGCACTCCACAAAGCAAGAGCAGAGGCAGCTCCCCCAGAATCCAAACCACTGCACAATAAATTCTGTACAGACCCAGGTCTGCCCATGGAACAGGCACTACAGAAGAGCAGAGGGATCACGAGGTAAAGTTGCCAAGTGACTCTCTTCCCTCTCGAAGTGACAAGGCACAAACTTGCAGGATTAAGCCTGTAGCAAAATTAGCCCTGCTGGAACTTACTTTCTGTCTAGGTAGCAAGGCTGAGTTTGCTTAACAGCAGTGGTTAAAGGACAATAAAAGAACACAGTGGTAAGTCAGGGTGGATTTAGACAAGGCAAACCATTAACAGTCTGTATTACAGCTTGAAAGTAAGCAAGTGGTTGGTAGCTGTCAGTGAAGACATTACTTAGAGCAGAAGTGGAAGAGCTGAATGAATAGAACAATAAATTGATAGAGTATTTGGCCATAACATGGGACTGCTGCTGTGAAGGATTACAGGCATGCAACCAGGCAGGAGTAAACAGCCCCCCAGCCCCATGGCTGAGATGTTTTGTTATTTAGCAGAGACCACCTTGTGCACATCAGAGAAGACTTCATCTTCTCACTGTGGACTTCCAGCCTTTAGAAGTTATACTCTGGTTTTGGGTTTCTGACACAAATACATGCAAAAGGCCTTTCCCAGCAGGAAGTGCCCGACTCCTTTAACTGGGAAGCCAAAACTAACAGTCTTGCTAAGACACCTTTCCTACCCTCACCCCTTGGTTATCTCCCAAAACCAGAGGAGCCGCAAAGGAGCCTGTGACGACTGAAAGGGAGGCTCTGCCAGCAGCAGAGTTCCCTCTGTGCATGCATCACTTGCTGCAGCCTGTCTGGGGTGACGGTGCTGTCAGCAGGAAGGGGTTACCAGGAGAGGTGCGGCTGCAGAGCTTTTCACCTTTCACTTCCCTAGGTTTTCTGCAGCTAGGAACAGGCTACAAGCACATTCCAATTTCTACATTTAGGATATGTGTTCATTGACTTGTTTAATTGAAGTCCTGGGAAAGGACTTCTTTTTAGGAAGAAAGAAAAAACAAAGTAAAGCACACATCCCTTGTCATAGACTTGCATTTCAAAAACTCCAAACTTTTTAATACCTTTGACTTTACCCAATTTTTGTCTCATAGAGAAGACTGTTTCCCTGAAATCTATATCCCCATTTCTTTCCAAAAAAGAAGAACAAAAGATAAGTTTTAACTTGGTGTTGATGCAATATTCACCCCACCCAGAACCAACTTTGAAAGCTCATGTAAAAAACATGAAGAGTAATTTTTACTTAGCTCTTGTTATGAACAATTCAGAGATAAGAAACAAGGCAAGACACGTCTCAGCTGCAAGTGTGAACATGATCTCAACACTGCAACATTTTCCTTGCCTGGCTAGAGATGGGTTGGCAGCATGAGGTATATGAAGGTAGGTTACAGGTGACAAGAATGTAAAAAGCCTGTTATTAAACTAGGTGTAAGCAGTCTTGGAACTTCATTAGGGCCAGGGAATCAGCCCTGGACATTGCACCTGCTTGATTATTCACTGTTAAACAAATGCTGTAAACTTAGTTTCAAGTTGGAGAGGATTCAGACACAGCTCTTCCTGCCCTCTGACTGGGCAGCGGATGGAGAGCAGTTTGTGCCATGGACAAACTCCACGTGCTCACCTCTTTCAGGAGAGAAGCAAAACGTTCATCACAAATTTTCACCAGGTGCAGAGGACAAGTCATTTACTGTCTTCCAACTGCAACTCTAGAAGGGGAGTGAACTGCAGTGTGTTAAAGGTACATTTGGGCACTGACCTATTTTTGTTCATCTGCCATGGGAGAGACATGTGGAAACATTGTGGTTTGATGGATTTGATTAAAAATATGCTAATGAATAAAGAAAATTAAGTGCATCCCTTGGGCTCCTGGCAAGCTGCCAAGACAGACACTGGGACCACCAACAGGGGATCCTTATGCTCCAGCTTTTGCAATCCTTCAAATTCCTACTGCCGAGGATGGTGACCCAGCAGAAATGGGGCTTAAAGTTGAGTGGCTTGCGTGTCCTGCCTCCACTTCTCTCCAAATGCCACAATATTTTAAGATTTATGCCCCAGGTGCTGGAATCAGCAAGCATAAGAACATCTTTGTTTTCATTGAAAAAAGTACTTCTGCCATCATTGTTGAAGAAAGAAAGCTTGCAAACATGAACTAAGGGTACTCAAAATGCTTGGAAACAAAAAGACTGTGAAAGAGAACTCCAAGTTCATTTTCTAAAGCATCTCATTATTTCTAAACCAAATGCAGTTTTGGAGGCCTGACTTATGGTTTTTCAAGCTCCTGAGGCAAAGCTGCAAATGTGGCCTTTATTCCCACGCAGGAGAAGCTTTGCCTGCCCTCCTCCCTCCGTACTGTTCAGGGAGGGAATGGGGAAAAAAGGCAAATCAGAACAACTCAAACAGGCACAGTATTACCCTCTGCTCCACAAGTGTTTAGTGCACTACTGTCATCATTCAAGCGGATTTACTCAAGGTACAACATTAGAAAGCTCCAACCTGGCTGCAGAAGTAGGTGAATCACATACTCTGCTGCTGTTCTTCAGGTAGGAAGCATCTTTCATTAGCAAAGTCTGAAGCGTCCAGCTCTCCTAGTGCTCATAATCCTTCTGTGAGTAGTTGTTCTTCCCATAGTGTGATTCATTCTGTTGTCTTGCAGTCTTCAGAGCTGGAATGGGTCAAACAACCATTGCTGGGGATGCAAGTACCTGTCACACAATGGCACTGCTCAGCCCCTAATTGGGGTACAGTCACCAGGAGTGAAAGGAAAAGAAGGGCTCATGTTTTATTAAGCTGCCTGAACCCAAGCAGACCTAGGAAACCCTCTGAACCCTTGGAAACCCTCAAGCAGGCCTGTAGAGAAATGAAAACCAACTCCCTGAGTGAAAGAGGTTCTTCCACATCCACAGCACAAACTAGAAAATTAAAATCAAACATTTTAGCAACCTAATAGGTTTGAGTTTTCATAGCACCAGCTTCTAAGCAAGAAACAGTTTAAATTTCTGATTTCTGAAGCCTGTCATTCTGGGAAAGGACACTTCTGTCAGGGAGGTCTGTGTCTGACCAGGATCATCTCTCTCTGGTTCTCAGTAGCCTTTTTAAAACTGAAGAGCCAAATTTCTACAAGTAAAACTGTATCTTGGGCAATGTTGCCATGATGGTTTTCATTTAGAAGCAAGGAAGAATTTGGCTATTTTTTCAGATAATTACTCCTTCCCACAGTCCACAGTTGTTTTCCTCGTTTACAGGTATATAATTGTAATGCCATCGTTTTGTGGGGAGCATAATCATGTTACAGAGCACTCTTACAGACCACAGGTTGAAACACTCATCCAAACAGCAGGTTCACTTTGTTGTATGTGTTTTCCTTTTTAAAACAAAAACAGAACACTATTAAACAGTAGGGAGTAGCTTTCCTTGTCTCTCAATGCTACATGTGTGCACAAGTTTGTCCTTGAATTCATTTGGCCTATGAAGCCAACATGCATAAAACCTCCGATACCCCAAACATGATGCTTTAAAAACAAACTCTATAAACTCTGATTATATCAAAAACATGATTCTGCCTCAAAGCCAAGTAACAAAGCTCATTGAAGGGAACTTACTGTAAACTCTGGAGATTAATCAACTCTATCAGGAGGGCAAGTGGAGAGCATGTGATCCCAGTCTCACCTCAACTTTTTACTTCCAACCCCCTTTGGAATTACAATGCTTAAGGGGCCACATGCTGCTAAATAGTAGATCCTATTCCCATAACAGACACTCTGAGGGAGGAAAGACCAAGGATGACGAAAAAAAAATTAAATAGGATATTCTCAGCCCCGCCCCCAAATTAAGGCTTTATATTTCAAAGAAAGCCCAGCATCTTTAGTCACCCTTAGAAACAAAACATTTAGTGAAGTACTGCACAGTCTCAGGGAACAGTAAGTATTCTTTCTGGCATGCAAATGAGTGCTCAGCAAGCACAAAGTAAGAACAAACTTACACTTGCAATGCAAACTGGTTTAATGCCAGAGAAAACATAAATCCACCATCCTCATGAGAAATTGGGTGTTCTGCTGCACAGAAGAATGCTTAGGCAAGATTTGACTTTAGCATTTGCATGCAAAAGAAAAATTTAATTTTAGAACAAGGTCTCATACCACATGAGAGAGTCATACAGCCAAGCAACAAAACCAGAAGAATCTAGCTAGTGTGGATTTCTGCATGTAATTCAGGTGGCAGATAAATAGCAGCAACTTGTATGCTCGTATAAGCGTGCTGAACAGCCCCTCTCCAAGGCAGAGCTTCCTACTCCTAAATCCACAAGATGGAGCCAGCAGTTCTCAGGAAGAGGTGCCTGTACCATCCCAAGAATTGTCAACACTTAGCTCACAGAACCACACTAAAATGTTCTGGTTGGGGCAGAACACAGGCAAACACCAAGGCAGAAGCCAAGCTACGTACGAGTCATCATGCTCCCGTTTCATCCTGCTGCAACCAAAGGCAAGCCTGTTCCTCACAAGCATCTGCAGACTATCTGAAGGAAAAGGTGCCAATCTGGGCTTTGGGTACAGCTGTGTGACACAGCTGTGCTCAAAACCCTCTCCTGCCTCCTACACAGCACTTTCCATGCTACCCTTTCTCTGCCACAGAATATTTTAGAAGTTACTTCACTGGGAAAGAGAGCAACATAAACCACCGTGGCAATCAGAAACACAGAGCAAACACCAGGCAAGCACCATGTAAACAAGATTATGTAAATTGCTGTAGTCCTTGGCCAGAAGTCATCAGCTAGAGAATGTTCCACTTCCAACTTGTACATCAGCGGTGGCAGAAACTGCTTGGAAGTTTACTGTGATTCCCCTTGCTCCGCCACTCCAAATTAAGCAGCATTAGGGAGCAGTGGGTCTGTCCAGAGCCATCCTGCCTCAAAGGCATCGCAGGTTCTCTCCAGCAGTTCATTCACCACAGACCTACACAGAGAATGGACTCTGGCACACTCAAAAGACTAAGGACTAGTTTTTCCACAGTGTTGTTTATTCTGTTATTCAAGCCACAAGACTGTCTGAAGAAAAGACAAAGCAATTGTCATTTATACAGTTGATACAAGCTGTCTGATCCAATTAGGTTCTGAAAAATTAACTGTGAATGAACCAAAGTACTATGTCAGTTCAGTCCTGAAAAACATGCATACTATTTCCAGAGAGCCAAAGATGAGGGTCTCAGTCACCTCCTCCTCCCCTCCATTCCCATAGTCTGCAATATAATCTTGTTACATATTTGATAGAAACGTTAGTTCCGACACTGAAAATCACTGTCTGGCTAGTTCAAGAATTTGGGGATTAGGCATGCTTTTAGAATGCTGTAAAAATCAAAAACAAACAAATATGAAGCTCATTTTTTCTTTTATTATCAATAGTAATACAAATCCGTTGTATTAGCATGATAATGAAAAGTGACCAGTTTTACAGACATTAGAAATGTTTGTGCAAGTTAGAGACAGAGCTCTGAAGCTATGTAAGGAAAAAAAATAAGAATTTACATTGGTGGTTTACATGTATAGTATAGCATACATAGTTTAGAGGCAGTTTCATCAAGTCTTGCAATCACAATCACTTCCTCTACACTAAACCTCTCACTTGGTGTTAGAGATAACACTTTCCCCTCCCAAGAGGAACACCTGCCATTTCCATGAAGTGTGGAGATTACGGTGAAAACCATAGGGGTTTTTTTTGTTCCTCTTCCCTCCTTCTTCCAACTATAAAGTCAACAGGAGGTGAACACTATAACATATGCTTATAGCAATTAAGGAAAGCTTCTGTCTACATAAGCTCTGAGTTGAACTGATAAACAGTACCCTCTTTTTGAGCAAGAACTGATAGGCCTAAGAACTGGGTTAATGCTTTGGAAAGCTTTAAGAAAAGATCTGGGTGAGCATTCAGTTAGATGCATTTCCCCCCTACACATCTCTTACTACATTCCAGATTGTAGTTTTGTACCTTAGACCTGAAGTATTCTTGAGCATTATATTTAAACTGGAACTTCAGATGGTTATTAACATCTCACTGAAGTTTAATGCCCAGTAAATGTATGCATACATCTTTCTCCTCATCAAGCCATGTGTTCACCTAGAAATTGCAGTAGAGATGTATCAGTCTCTATAGGAACACATATGGCACAAGTCATTGAAAAAACACTTCATGCTGCATCTGTACTCCCACCTGGAGAGATGCTCCTCTGTAAGAGTCAAGTCTGCCTTTGCAGTCCTGGAGTTTAACCTGCTCTTTTTCATACAATTACTTCACCCTTGTTATAACAGGGGCTTGTTTGCTCTGCTCAAACCAGAAGGAAACTGGAGCACTTGAAGCTAAGCCACATATGGAAGATTGCACGTAGCAGTAAACAGTTCCCTGACTTCATGTTAAGTCATTATGCAAGAGTAATACTTGAATGCTTAAGTGCAAGTGCATAGTCAAGTCTTGCATGACTTCCAGCTGCAAATATTCAGTTACCTGCCTACAGCTATGCTCCAGAATGATTTAAGAGCACACTATACCAAAGAGAAATCTTGGTTTTTAATCACCCAACATGCAAAGGTTGATAGAATACATCAGCTTCAATTCAGCCTTCAGTCTCCTCAGCTACACAACAGGGCCAGCAGGGAGCCACACACCCCCTGCTGCTGAAGTAGTCCCTTATTTTTATATACCTGATCTGCAGTGACTCAAAGCTCCATTTACTCTGCTCACAGGATGCTGTGACATTTTACATTCACTCCACTCAACCCACCTGATGCTGATGTTCATTCATGTCCAGTGAAGCACATCTGGAAGCCATTCAAGGACCCCCAAAGCATACTGCCCCTATTCAGAAGGGCATACATTCAGGCACTTCCACCATGAGGTGGAGGCAACAGGATTCCAGTCCAGGGGACCAGTTTTATTGCCTTCCTGCGACAAGTCACTGCCCACTGTTCCAAAGTAGGCAAGGCAGCTGCTTTGTTTATTGTGTTTTCAGCTATAACTGGCAAGTTAAACTGACTTTGTCACAAGTACAGAAGAGGAATACTGAAAAGCTGCTTTATTTATTCTCCAGGCCTAGTCTTTCTGGAGCAGGTGACAAGCATAGAACACTGAAGAGATGCAGCATCAAGCCATGAAGCAGCAAGCACCTTCTTCCAAGTAAGTCCACCTCAGTGGCGTAGCTTTATCAGTTGGGAAAAATAAAAAAAACCTGAGTGAAAACAGCACGTGGACTGTAAGAATGCCAGTGGGTGACTCACTGTTCTGAGAAGAAATTCATGTCCTACCAAATACTGTCAGGTACTTTAAGACTAGAGAGATCAAAGGTCAAGGTATGCAAGTCTCTTGAACCAATACAGCTGAGCTGCTCATTGTGAGCGCTGCTGAATTCATTATTCATACAGCAAGGACAGTTTATTCAGTTTTGTTAGACACATTTTACAACCTGCCTTGGAGAGGCTTGACCTAGATAAGCTTGTAATGTGAACTCAACTGTTGTTTATCCTTTAGGTTAATTAAGGACTTGACCTTTAAGTCTCAACTAAAACCAAACCTAAGTGAGCTGCCTTCCTCCAGAAGGGAACATTCATTTGCTGTATGCACAATATACAGTCAGAAATGGACTTTTATCCATGGAAGTTCAAGACAAAACTTCGTTAGAAATATTACAGCTCCCAGTGTCCTATTAGGTCCTATTAGTCCTATTAGGTGCTTAGGCTTTAGACACAGGTGACACACCTCAAGTGACAAATCTGTAAGCCAGCAGGCTTCCAACTTCTGCTTCAAAACAGTATTGGGTATTACAAAGCCAACTTCACAATTAATTACACTTTTCACAGAGAGAAGCATTTTAGGAGCTGGTTAACCATTCTTTCTGCCCATACAAGAGTAACAAAAAAGGAATTTAATTTGACAGGAAGGAAGATTACAGCACCTTTTATTTAGTACAGTTTCCCCAATCCAATGAGTTGCCTGACAAGATGAACTAGTTATGGAAGACAATGAGTTCGTGGTCAGTCCCTGTGAAACCTCAGGCCAACAGAGGTTCTGATATAGATCACATCTTACTTTTTTTCAATGTTCAGAGATGGAATGCACAAAAGCAATCTAGTACATGTTAAAAATATTTTTCAACCTCAAATTACAACACTAAGTACTGAACAGTATTCACTACCCCTGCACCACAGGAAGAAACACCATTTGTTAATTTAGTGCTGCAGTGGGCTTCATGTTTTAAGAATCCAGTTACAAGCAAGATACAGTTACTCTTCAAGTTTCTCTACTCCTTGGAGGCAGAAAGCCGCAATTCATTGACAAACTCCACAACCAGAAGAGAGTTCCTTTCCACAGTGACAGAAGTGATTTTTGGCAACTGCACTTATTTAAACTGCATCAGAAAGTTCATTTCAGTCCGCTGACAACGGAACCTGCTAAGTACTGACTTCTAGACTGTTTTTGTTGAACAGACATGACCACCATTGCATAACTGACAGCAAAACTCACCATGTGCTAGGTTGCTGTGCACCAGGAACAGTACATATAAAATTAACAGTGAGTAACACATGTGGCAAATGCTTAACTTCATTTGCTTTTTGACACCATACATCTCACTAGCCAGCTAATCATTGAGAGGTAGCATATATGCCTCACCTATTCCTAGTCATGATTGTGTCATGGGACCCACCCTTATTTAACATTTTCATCTTCAGCAAGACGAGACAGATGCAGATGTTCTCACTTTCCAAAATTATCATCACGAGTGTGCCAATATAAACATAACTGATTAAATCAACACCTATTTCCACTATTCCAGTACAAGGGAAGGGAAGGATGATAGATGTAGAGTGTAATTGAGTCAAGACACAGTACATGGAAGAAACCTAGGACAGCATTTTAAGGAGATGGTGATAATACTATTCCTTTTGAAGAAAGGCTTACAGTCATTTTCTCACCCCATACCACTAATTTAAGGATGAGAAGACAGACCCCAGCAGGGAATGCATCTAGCCTGTATTTAAATATCAATTTTTACATTGCCTAAATAGGTCTGAATTGAGTCCATAGGGTCGATTCATGAATGCTGTATTGACTAAACAGAACACAGAAGAAAGTTTGTTTTGACTCTCAGCTGTCAATTGCTATTTCTTACATGGAGTGTGGGGAGGAGGTCAGCAGATTTCAGAGTAAGAAATATCAGTGACAACTAAGAGAAGATGGAGACTCAAACCCTTTACCAGGTGTCATCTAGCCTTTCTGCAGTTTGCACCATCAAGGAGGGCAGCAACAGTGGGAAAAAGTGTTTGAACCTGAACAGCTGTGCTTTTTAAGGCCAGTAGAGGTTCAAGAGGAACATAGAGAAACATTGGAAGGAAGTTAATACAAAAGTACATTGTGTAATCAAGCAGAAGGATTGTAGTTCTGAAACTGTTTCTAGTTTGGAAAGTTGGAAGATGGAGCCCATTTCAGTTTAAATAGGCAAAGGTTTTGTTGGATACCAGAAATGGTTGCAAAGTTGTTTTCACATTTTGAAGGTGTGATATGCAAAGCAAAAGATAAGGGAGTCAATACAGACTTCCTTTCATGAATCCAGCCCTATATCCTTAGTGGTATTTTATCCATGCCACCTGTAGATAGATATTTACAGTTCCAAAGCATCACAGTAAGCAACATCTTTCTTTAAAGCTTTTCTTGTTCTTGCCACTTTTCTTGCCATTCTTGTCTTTGTTTTCTGACATTTTCTTTGCTCTTATTTCTCTCATTAAATCAAAGAATACCTAGGAGAGAAAAATAAAGAAAGATTAAACAAGATCAGCCACCAGAAAGCAGATAAGAGCTACTGTACTCAGCAGCAAATAAAGATGTAGAACCACAGTGTACTCAACACAGCAGAAGTAAGTCTAGACAAAGATCCCAGTGACAAACTCAAGATCAGAATTATGTGGTGTGTCAAGCAGTGACAAAAGCTGCACAATCTTACCTAGCTATCAAAAAAATTCAACAGCCCTTTTTTAAGAGCTTTTTATTGAATACCATTCTTGCACAAGAGCAGCATTCAGAGCTCATGAGAACATTTGTCTGTGCCTAGCAAACATTTCCACTGCTGTTAACTAGGGAAAGCATTTAGTCCGGTCCTTTCCATGTAGTTAGAGGTGCACTCTGCTTGGTAGTATTCTGCTTGGTCTATAATTACAAAGGTGCAGCATTCAAGCCACAAAAATTCTCAAGATTATGCTACAAGAAAGAGTCTGAGAAAGTCATACTTTCTTTCATGTTTCTCTGGGTTTTTTGTCCAAAATTTAGGCAATTTCACCCCTGTATTCCTGATGTCTAGGTACATAACACCTAAGGTGCAAGAGCTGTTTTGCTGTACAAGAGCTGTACAGTTATTGAGTAAAATTATTTTTAGGATTATGGAACAATAGTTTAGCATCACTCTGTAGAA
>VZTN01036277.1:22347-37877 GCA_013400515.1 Erpornis zantholeuca | reverse complement strand
TCTGAGCACCATTGTACCAGTGCATCTTGAATTTTCTCCTTGGTTTTTCTGGGTTTCCCACTAGTGGTTTTTCACTCCTTTGTTTCTTCCTGACAGACAAAACACAAAAGGAAAACTTCTGTATTGCAGTCCCAGCCCCAGAAACCCATGGATCCTCGGGCTCAGCTTCTGTTTATCCCGCTCCAAAGCTCTGTGTAATGTTCCTGTCATTTCGCCTATCCTACTCTGGACTAGGCTAAAATGCTTTTTATGGTGGTTAGCACACCTATTAACCTCTCAGGTACTCAAGGTATTTCTTTGCCTAGCAGCAGCTGCTGGTAGCCATCAGCCTTCCCTAGCCTGACAGGTTCATATGGAAGCTGCAATGTTCAGAGGGCTGGTGACCGGGAATTTCTGACAGTGAGCTAAACACAGAAGTAGCCTGTGGTAGAAATCCTACAGTAATTTCTGGAGGCCTGAAAACCTTGAAAAAAAAAATCTATTCAGTTTTGTGTTACAGCTCTAACAGTGGCAATTAATAGCATAAAGTGAAAAGAATTATTTGGTTTTGAACTGTTGCGTTTCTTGGATCATCTGGAAGTTTCTCATAAAAGGGAAATATGCAATCCTTGCTACCACCTGTCAAGAAAACTTCATACAACAGCAGCTTTTGTAGAAAGGTTTTGGGAGTCAGGGGTATTTTATGTTAGAAGTTCTCACCCTTCTTAGCATTTTATTTTCTTTTTATTCTGTTATTCCAAATGAAGTACAACCTAAAGACTTCTTATGGAGGAGATCTCTTTCTGCATCACAGCTGGANTCCATTTTTATTTTCAGCTGTCGAAGCTGGGAAGCTGCAGTACAACTTTTGATGTTCACAAGCACAGGACTGAATGTCAGGGAGAAAAGTGATACTCCTTTGGAGAAAAAAAATAACAACAAAATCACAAATGAACATAAAATAATATGCCTTTATCTGGTACTTTTCTTGGGGGCATTCCTGAGAAGAACATTCAGAAACTGCAGACAGCACAGCAGTGGTTGGTAGAAATCCAGAGAGCTGATCTGAAAATCTAAAGACAACCACGGTTTCAGATCCTTCATCTGTTTAGTATCCTGTCGCTGTCTTCTTGCTGTACAGGAACCAAAGGATCAAGTAATTTATAAGCCTATAATGAGGAAGGCAAAGCTCAGAAATCTGCTTCATATCTAGAAGTTCAGTCTGTGTCACACTAAGGTTGTGTCTTTGCCCTGACAGACAATTCCAGCTGCCAAATACAAACCTACTTTTGGATTTTTTCACCTCCTCCCTGAACATGTTCTCACCAGTAACCCATCTAGGCTCAGACCAGAAAGCCAGAGGACTTCATACCTGCTGGCAAACCTTTCACAGAAGTATGGACTTGAAGCCACTTGTAGGAGTGTGGTCAGAGCATTCCCACCATGGCACAGCACTGACATTCTTCTTGGCCTCCTCAATTCCAGATGGCCAGGCCAACATGGAAGAAAATCCAGCTGGCCAGAAAATTCCCTTAATTTTCCAACTTTCCAAAGATCAAGTCTAATTTTACCACATTTTCAGATAATAAAACAAGGGCAGGTGGAAGACACATGTTCAACACCGTCTGACAGAAAGCACTTGCTGATGGTGTTGCTGAATAACTTGCAGAGTGTAGCAGTTCAATGTGCCCAGATCTCTGCAGCCCAAAAGGTTTGTGTGTAAAGCCTGCTCACACAAAGGACCCAACCACAGGTTCCAGTGTGGAATATTGTGCGGAAAACCTTATCAGCGGGGCAGGGGCGGGAGGCAAATGAACTGTGCAGAGCTGTATACCTGTGCCAGCAAAATGGAATGGTCACCAGGGGACCTATAAAAGCTGTGGAGAAATAGAAGATGTTGATTTCTTGAGAATAATCTTCCTTAAACATCAATCTATTTATTCTCTGATCACTTGTCTATGGAGACTGAGCAAGGGAATGCTTAGTTTTATCCTTTCCAGGTAGAAGCAGATTATTCAGAATAGCCTTCTTTATAAGTAAGTCTTGCTGAACTGAAATAGCTCATCCCATACAGAATACGTTGCTAAATTAAAAATAGCCAAAACTATTGCTGCCACTGATGTAAGACATCACTTAATTTCATCTGGGGGAAAAGAAAGAGGAAGAGATGGAATGCAATGGTTGCAAAACCTGATGTGTAGTCAGATAGTTCAAAGACATTTTTTTCTGGAAAGGGAAGTGGCAATTTAATTTTACATCCAAGCCACAGAAAGCTTTGCTTTAAGATAAACTGGAGCTTGATTACTTGCTGCACACCATAATTTAGGTTGGAATTTTAGAAGGAAAATATCCTATTTTACTATTTTGTTAGTCTTGCAGTTTCCCCGTAACTGGCTGCACACACTACTTTGCTAAATAATTTTTTACTTACCTTTATCAAATAAATATATACAGACTTGGGTGACATAGAAATATAAAAAATGCAAAAGAACCCAGTTAAGCTTTAACTCTAAGTAACCACTCTGTATCCAAATAATGAAGAAAGACTTGGAGACAAGTCAGCACAAAACACCTGGCACCAGAAAGCATGTTGAGAAACATAAGAAATTTGGGTGTAAACACACTTTTCCAGCATTTTTAGAGATCCAGGATATCGAGCTTATCAAAAGGATCAAATGCGTTCTGAGATTTGTGCAAAAAAGAAAACAAGAAACAAATGACATTTCATGCAATGCCAGGTTTTTTTACTAGGAGGCTGGAGCTCTTTGGAACAGATTTCCTTTGAGCACTTCAGATAACATTTTGCCCGCTGCCTGAGAGCAGTGTTTGATAGTGAACAGTAGGTTTTAGGTTTCTGAAGGTTTTTCTGGTTTTCTTGCATTGTACAATAAAAAGAAGGTAGATCTAAAAATTTGCCACCTCGTTTTTCTGTTGCTTCTGTCATAGCACTGTTGCACTTCAGTTTCAGGGACTTTGAAATCTTTAAAGTCTCTGGAGCTGGAGCCTGCCACTAACAAAAGGTGTGAGCTTTCCTTTACCCCAGAGGTGGCAGCTGCCAGAAAAAGGCTAATAGCTTTTTGCAAGCAAAGGAAAGCCTCTGATGTTTTCTCATCTAAGAGACTATAACTGAACCTACCCCTAGCCAAGCATAGGATTGTGTTATGTTTCTTTTCCCTGGGTTTTGTGGAAGAAAAACCCACAGTTTGCCAAGATCTGACTTTCCATCAGTTACTTAGGTTGCTGAGCATGAGGATCTTTCTCCACTCCCAGTGCCTGTCTTTCTTTATCCCAACATGACTGTCTCAAAAGTAGAGCCAGCAGGAGGGAATGTGTGCTTGCTGTTCAGGTCCTGCAAAACACAATGCAGCCTAAGCTGCCAGTTTGTGTGATTTTGCAGGAAAATGCACTGAGAATGACTAGGCAGGCACACCTTCTGCCTGCAGACCCTCACTGCAGGGTGATTCCTCACAGCTGGGGGAAAGAACTTCTTGCACCACACCAAGCATTGGCCCAGTAATGGGAGTTCAGAGTCTATAGCTGCTGTTTTCTCTTCATGTAAGTAAACCAGCAAAATATTTCAATGCAAATTAAGACCTAAATCCATTAAACTCTAATCATGGGAATGCTGGACCAGGTTTCCAGCAGACCAATGTTACTTTTTACATTTGCTGGTACAGAACAGAAAAAATGTGAAAAGGCAAGTGTGTGACACATCTCACTTGGGTCATTCATCTGCTTTCTTCTCCCTTGTCTGCTTTCAGCATCAAGTCAGGCAGGAATTTCTTTACTGCTTTCACAATATGTTATGACCCTCTTTTTTTCTTTGTCAGGCTGTTTGAACAGTAGACCTCTGCAGAGCCTAGTCTGTGATCATCTAGCATGAGATGGGGTCTCACCCAGTGTCACCCAAAGCTCAGCCCATTTTGTTCCACAGCTTTCTTAAGGAAGAGAGCTTCCCTTAAGTTTGCCAGCATGAATGGTTGCAAAACAATGTATCCAGCTACGTGAACTCAAAATTGAAAGAGAGGACTCTTGCAGGTTTTATCCTATAGCTGCAGTAATAGTGATGCCACACTGCTGTTACTGCACCATCTCAATATTTTAACATATCGAGGCCTTTCTGCAGGGTGTGTTATAAAACCACCCAAAGATATCACAGCAATAGTTGTCTACTGCTGATTCTTAATTGCTGAGGGTAAATGCTTCTCTTCAGGAAAGGACTTTAAACCAAAACATTTTTGTCTCCTCCCAGCATCTCGCTACACCTACGAGCCATTAGCAGTCTGGGAATGGTTTTTTTGGAAAAAAATTTAACACTATCTTTGGGCTACATACCTGAAGAATTTTCTTCTATTTAAAAGCACCTGTGCTTCCCTTCCTTAATTTTGCTTGCTTTCTACAGCTAAGACCACTTCTCATGTTTAGTCATTCAGCAACTGGAATTAGTTCTGGTAAGGACAGAGTTCCTTTTCTTATTTTTTTTTTTGCTTGTTTGTTTCATTTTGGTTCTGTCAGACTTGTGAGCAGTCTTTGGTTAAAAAAACAGTATTTTCTCTAATTTGCCAGGAGTCAGAGGGTGTAATTTGGCCAGTAATAAGACATCTTTATGTTTTGCATTAAAAGACAAATTTTCTTTTATAGAAATGTCATTAAAAAAGAAGGAAATTATTTGATTATTACTGCATATTTATTTATCTTTGAGATGAAAAATACATTTCTAGAAAACTGAATTCAAGTTTCAACAGACTGGTGCTTGTGTGAGAGCCTCTGTGTCTATACAGGGCATGTGTTTCCTGTGCAAATTGATATTTACATACTCAAAATCATATCTAAACTGATTCTGTGAACAACTTGCAGAAGGTTTCAGGCCTCCAGTTGTGTAAATACTTCCTTGACTTTTAACTATATTCCTTTCCCTGATTATTTCAATCCCCATGATGGAAAGTAGTAATAACACCACTGTAGACTATGCAAAATAATAACAAGAAAGACTGAAATAATCTGTCTAATCAGGAGAGGAGTTATTACAAATAGTATTGATATTTTCGATTTTCTTTTTTTGATAACTTTTTATGTGTTCACTATAAGTGTTAGAGGAACTGCTGTGGACATCAACCATGCAAGTACCTGCATTTACAGAAATTCATGCATGATTTATCTCTTTTTTTTTTTCCAAAAAAGTCTACAGTAGGAACCATGCTCTGTCCTTGTTTCTCACAGTAAGCAAGGCTGTTGCATTTCAGTCTAGAGAAGATAAAGGATGTCTTATCTCCCACAATGCATCAAATCCATCAATTTCTTTTATAATTTTGTTTTCTCTTGACTATGTTTTCTTTGCTTTCTCATCTATTTTTCAGTATTTTGTCCTCAACTGGTTTCATGAGTTCACGTATATCAATAGTCACAGATACTCACTTCTACTAATCCAGCAAAGACTTTTGTGGTTCTGCTTTTGCTGCTTTTAGTCTTGCAGTTCATTAATACATCTTCCATTGCTTTCTGAAATTTTCATTCCCTTATCCACATTTATTGCTACCATATTTCTTTTTTCACTTCATCATCAGACTTTCCTTTTTAAATTATCTTACTGCTTATCCTGTATCCTTGTTCGTGTAGTTTTGTGCCCATCTTTGCACTAGAGCTCAATTTTCTGCAGCTCTGATTTTGTTATATTCCACATCTCATGTCTGCCTACTTCACCTTGTGTTCTCACTTTTTCTGTTTTTTATGGAAACTTCATATCTGAAGATTTTTTTAGCCATGATTTCTGTTTCTGGTACATCAAATTTATGCTTTGAACTAATTGAACTTTTGTATGTCATTTGGATTGGGTTGATGGGGTGTTTTTTGGTTTAGCAGGATTAAGTGGGAGTTTTTTATTGTCTTAGGGTTTTGTTGTTTTGGGATTTTTGAGGTTTTTGTTTGTTGATTCATTGTTTCACCAGCCCTTCAAGTTTTGTTTTCTGCTTCTCCTGTAAGTAAGTTTTTTTACAGGTCAGCTGCTGTAGTTAATAGCACATTGGAAGTAATGCTAATCCATTAAAATAAAGATCACATAGACCAGATGTCTATCACATCTAGTCCTTAATTTTAAGCCATTTTCAAACTAGGAATTACAAATAAAACAGCAGGCTGTGAAAAAGGCTGTGAAGGGAACTGTGGAGCAAAGCCAAGCCCACCATAGTAGAAACACTGCTAGAAGAATATCAATAGATGCCATTGGCAGGGGTTTAAAATGACATTCCCTTTTCTCTACAAGCCAGCAAAAAGGAAGACGACATCTTCTGGTTTTTGAAAATTTTGTAAAAATAAAGGAGAGAATAATAAATTGAGGAATTCTAAGTAGTAGCTGCTTCTCTCAAAGCTAAACTGCAGTGAACTGAGGGCTTTATAGATTAAGGGCTATATGAATGTGAATGCTGGTGATGCTGGAGGTGGGGAGCATCCAGAAAGGAAACGAGAATCATCTTGAGGGGACACAGGGAACAAGGCTCCTTGAAGCATGAAGCTTGACTGAGCAGCAGATGTAGGTTTATCTGAGACGCTGAGCTGCCTGCTGTTTGTTTATCCTACTCTGCTCAAGGAACCTGCACTTTGTGCTTATTTTCTGTAAATAAACAAGATTACACCAAATGATATACCTGACTTCTATTTTTCATCTTAAGAGGAACAACTTGCCAGGATGTATTGGCTAACTGCTTCAGCAAAGTGGGTAATAGTATGAATTTGTAGTGTAAATTTAGAGGAGGTGACAAAGTTGATTTGAAAGATAGAATACAGTGGATGACATCCATAAATCAGTGCTCTACATTCACAAGGCTTTTAAAACTAGCCTGTCTCTAGTTAGCTATTTAATATTTCTCAACAATATAAAATTATTTTTTAATAAAGGTCTAAAGCCCCGCTTGACATCAAGCTTCCTATCTTAAAGAAATTGTAAATAGGGAGAAGAATACTGTTGCTGTATGACAAAAGGGGCAATTTTCAAATAAGCATATGAAAAAAAAATACTTATGGGGCTTTGAACTAATATGATTTTAAGTTGCCTAAATGTACTGTCATGATTGTCTTGTATCTTTAATATGTCCAAATATTTAATACGTCATCATGAAGAATTTTAAAAGGAAAACAGTCATATGCAAACTTGTTAGGATTTCAGCAAGGCTTGCATTTTGTCAAGCAAAATCACCTTTGTGTACTTGCAGGAAGAAGATGACTCCAGTTTGTCCTTCAGCAGTAAGTGTGCTAGAGTCTGAATAACAGTAACCAACCTGACTTTACAAGGTGCTAATGTCTTCTTCTGTTGACATGGGTCAGGTAATGCATGTAATTGCTGTTCTTTCACAGTGAGTACTGACTGAAAATTTGAATATTTGTTGAGAAGTTTAGGTATTTTGGACAAATAAAGCGACACCTCAGATAATTTAATTCAAGTGTTGCATTTCAATGAATCAAAAAACTATTGTTCTCTTGCGAAATACTATATTTTTGAGAGTTATTTTAAGCAGTCAGATTTCTAAGACTGAATGTTCAATCAAATTGTCATTTTTCTAAAACACAGTTTCATCACAAAATGACATACTCTCATACAATAATGATCTCCAAGCAATGGTAATTTCCAGCTAGCCAGAAGAAAAAATATAGTGAAACAAAGACAATTTAATGTCTCCTATAAACAATCCATTCAGTAGAAGACACTCCCAAAGACACAACCCCCTTCCACTTGATTTCATTGTTGTCCCTTTGAATTGTGAGTTGACAATTATGTGAAGCAATTATTTGCCCATTCCCACAAACAACAAACGGTGGTCCTTGTGATTCCCTGTAACTCACAAAGCGAGTTGTCCAGCTCTGCTCTCACCCATTTTTAAGATCTATAGCTATGAATGTAGATAGGCAAAAATGCTAGCTTTGTGATTTATCACAGAGGCAAGCAAGGAGCTATGAAAGGGAAACATTCATTGCAAAGGCAACAGGACCTTTCAGATCATTAATGTTAAATGAAACCTTTGTCTGAGTGAGGAAGAAAAAAGGGTGAACACACCTTTCAGGACTCGTCTTTTTTGATAAGCAGTAATAACAAAATTCTCGAGATGCATAGATAATATTTTTGCCCTGCAGACTATTACTTGTTGGTTCTAATTTTTATAGTTGGAAAACCCCACCTTATATCTATAACCTAACAGCTCCTCTCATCTTAAGAAGGAAAATAATTCCTTTTCTTTAAAATCCCAGATTTCTGCCCCTTGCAATGCTGTGCTAGGCTTTTACTGCCAGAAGCAATTAGCAGCAACTGAAGAAGTAGCTTCATTCTGACAAGAAATGAATGAGTTGCCATCTATGGTTCTCATTAAAAAACTAATCTGAAAAGCCACTATTGAAAGTATTTTGCAGCATTTTGTCAGCTACTTTTTGTTGGTTTTTTGTACCTTTTTGTGGACCTTGGCAGGCTTCAGAGGTAGGCTCGTGAGAATGCCATGAAGTTCAAGCAGGTTGAGCAGAAAGTCTGCACCAGCACAAACCCAGGCTGGGTGGTGAATGGATAGGGCCATGAAGTTGCTCCCAGGGCTGTAGCACCTCTCTTTTGAGGACGAGGTGAGAGAGCTGGGGCTGCTCAGCCTGGAGAAAAGAAGGCTCCAGAGGGGTCTTAGAGCAGCCTTGCAGTACCTATGGGGAGCTACAAGAGGGCTGGAGATGGAGAGTTTTCCAAGGACATACAGTGAGAGGACAAGGGAGAATAGCTTGAAACTGAGAGAGGGTAGATTTAGATTGGCTATTGGGACAAAATTTTTTACTGTGAGGGTGGTGAAGCACTGGAACATGTTACCCAAAGAAGCTGTGGGTGCCCCATCCCTGGCAGTGTTCAAGGCCAGGCTGGATGGGGCTCTGAGCAACCTGGTCTTGTGGGAGGTGTCCCTGCCCATGGCAGTGAGGTTGGAACTGGATGATCTTTAAGGCCTCAGCCAACCCAAACAATTCTATGATTTATTCTGTGATTCTCTGGTCAAGAAACCTACAATGACCTGGTCGCAGAGCACTAAAATCCACTCCTGAAGTTTGTTCTCTCCTTTGCAGGAGATGTTAAGAGCTTATTTCCCTCCACTACTTGCTCTCTGGCATGTAAGCTGAGCCTCTGAGCTTTCTGTCCAGGGCCTGTGAAAGTCAGTGTCTTTTCAAGATTTTAGTTTGCAGACAGCAGAAGATTGCAGATTCTGTCCTAGCTGTGATGGTTACAGTTTCTAACATTTTGACTAATAAAGTAATTTCATGAAATTTCATCATGAAATACCTGTTGATGATAAATACTATTTCACCGTTCTTCAAAAAATAAATGACACCTCATGTCCCTGACATCATAATCTTTTCAGAGCCTCTTTCCAGTGTGGCCAGTTCACATATTTTAGCTTGTGAAAAATATAAAGTCATACTCCTTTTAACTTATTAATGATAGTCATAAATTTCACTTCAAAAATTGGAGCTTTTATACCAGGTAACTATAATAGAGACATAACTGGTTAAAGCATATAAATTTCTACATAGCAAACAGCAATAGGTTAATAACAGATTCATCTGATGCTGGATAACCTTGAAAACAGAATATCCTAAGACATTCTACACTGTGCCTGTGAGCATCAGGTGAAGGTTATTTTTAAGTTTGTGAAGATTTTTGCCATGCAGAAATGGATTTAATCAGCCAGGCAGATTGGATTAAACAGCTACTTACTGCAAATAAAACACAGAACTGAAATATTGTTCAAGTCAAGAAGGAAGGGATGCTTCTTTTGCTTTTTATGTCATAGGATGTTTTAAAAAACCCAGAAAAAGAGTGTGTTTTCATAAATATAAACCACTTCAAGAAGTAATTTTACCTTTGAGAATGCTCATTATTTTCTATTGTTTACTCCCTCCAGAATTTCTACGTGACTGCAAATTCAGAGGTGGGTGTTTACACTGAGGATGAATGAGAGGTAGTTGTGGGATGCCTGCACCCCTTGCAGACCCAGAGCATCAGCCAGCCCCACATGTTGGTTCATAGCACCATCTGCCCTCCTCAGCAGTGCCACTAGAACGACCTCTTTGTCCTTGCACAGCTTTGCTGAGTGCTACACACCCTCCAGCTCAGGGACCCAGTCTCTCCTTGTCTGCTGGGGGTTTTCCTTCCTATTCCTGATCACCACCTGTCAGATGCTGGTGACAACATGCCTCACTGAAAGGAAGAGACATCACAGACCTTTGCCTTCTCGGTTTGTAGGTTTCCCAGGGATGGTGACAACATGGAAATGGGGAATGAGAGATGTCTGTGATGACACGTCTGGCTGACAGACAGTAAATTTTGTGGCTTCTGCAAAAATAAGCTCTGCCTCTGTTTTGTTACAGAATTTATGTCATTTGTAGCTTGGACTCAGTCTTAAAGCTGCTATTCTAAGCATTATGTAGGTCTTAGGATCTTTTTAAAATATATCTTAATTATTGTGTATTGTTATCTTTAAAAAAAATCAAATATGCAGTTGTCAATTGTTCTGGGTCATTATACAATCTACCATTGCTTTTTCTTATCCTACAGCTTGAGATTCTAGCATCTTCTGTGGCCTATTTCTTGGATTAAATATATGACTTTAAACGGTGAGGAAAATGATAAATTTCTCAGGAAATCTTAAGATTTGCTGTACACTTATACAGAATCAGAACAATTTTTCTTCCTTACAGTTGACAACTCTCCTCAATCTTTTGCAGATAGACAAATGAAAATATAAGTTGTGATCCATGCATAGTATTATAGTCCCAGGCTGCTGCTAAAAAATTGTTTAAGTTCAGCTAGCTGAAACTTTGTGCCTTCTTTACTAACAGAAGCTTTCTCTCTGCTCCACCTGTGATGCTGGCAAGCCCAAAGGCTAGGATCTAGCATCTGGGTTTTTTTCTCTCACTGCTTTTGGAAAGGAGAGTGGTAAAGGATATCTATATGCCATTGTGGTCACAAATGCTGTCAAAAACCATGAGATTTGTACAGAAAAGGCAGAACCTGCTTCAGCCAGCTTCGTGATATATTAAGAATCCCCTTTTTCCTGCTCAGAAGTGGCAGACAGGCTTGACCCTTAGTTTCTATATGTCACCTCTCATACATTTTAAAATTCATTATAATCTCGGATACACTTTTCAAAACCACTAATGGCTACATCAAGGTTTGCATTTCCCAGCAGACACACTGAAGAGAAGGACTTTCAGCACACCTGAAAGTTCACCATTTCTTTTGCAAAAGGTGTTGCTCCTTCTTTCTCTCTCTGCCTCAGTGTTTTTTTCCCCTCTCCTTTCCACCTGCCCTCCAGCTGCAGCTGCTGTATCCTGGGGCCCGATTTCATTTTGTAATGATTATTTCAGAGCCTCTGTGATCCCTAGTCTCGAGTTCTGCAGACAAAGTTTTCTCTGTCGTGTTGTTTATTCACCCACTTCATCTGAACTCCTAGAGAGTAAGAGATGTGGAATAATTCAGAAAGAAATTGTTCATGTTCTCGCTTTGCACACTGTTACCAAAATATTGTCTATTTTATTAATGACACAAGTAATTCCAGTAGATAATACTGTATCAAAAATGCCTGCAGAAACGGACCTAATATAGTATTTATTGTCCTTTAACTTAGCACTTGTGCTTGAATGACAATAGTCCCATGTTTTAATGTCCCTTACCACACCCTTTTATACCCCAACAAAGATTTTCACTGTGCTATAAAAGGTAGGTAATATCTGATTTCTTTCTTCTTTATAGTTTAAAAAACTAAGCAAAAGGAGCCCAACTAGATTTGGATTTTGATTCAAAAAAGAAATATCTCTCTACCATGTGTAGATACATATATTTTTATATTTATGTATATATAAATTGGGCATGATTCTATTGTCTCCGCCTAAGTCAATGAAGGTTTGGTTAAGCGACAGAAGCCAGCTGTGTATGACACAGTGTGGATATGTGTATTTGCTCTGTGAACTGCAAAATATCCTATTGGGGCTAATATAAAATACAACAAACTGTTGTAATTTGGAACAATGCTTTCCTTGGTGAAGGAGAAAAACAATCACATTATTAAAATAGCTGGAATAGAGCTTATTGCACAAATAAGAAGCTGATATGTCAAAAATATGTGATCAATCAGAGAGTAGTTTATGTGCTGTATAGTGTAACTGTGCACTGAGAGATAGAAAAATCTCCTTTGAGACATTGTTTCTAGCCCAAATTGTTCATAACCTCTGGTTTTAGGGAAACCATATGAAATACAACAAAATTTAACATTGACAAAAGTGCTCTGCCCTGCCACAGCGTAACATCAGAGCAGGCACTCGTTTTGTTGGAAAGTGCCTCTGTTACAGACGTTACAAATGGAACTGCCCCTCCTGGCTCTATAAGGCTCCTGCAGCCTCTGATTCTCATTATCTCCACCTACTCTTAGCTTCATTGGTCATCAAAGCATTTTCTTTGACTTTCCTAGCACTTTGTAAAATGATGTTCAAGTGCATGTTGTATATTTACCTCCTCTTTTTCTTTATTTATTTTTTTCTTTTCCTTCCGCATTTAGGAGAGTGCCTTGAAAACTGATCTCTTGGGGATGTTCCTAGGCTCCCTGGACAGCTGCTTCTATGAAACGACTTTGCTACTTTTAAACACAAAGTGTGCTTTTGTTCTCCTTTCCAAATTGCTTGTGGGAGTGCAAGGAGGAAGAGAATCAATTTTTTATTTTCTCTTTGAAATGTGTACCTCTGAGTATACTGGGGAAGCTCATCATCCTTTGAGGATGCTGAGGGGGGAACTCGAGAGGTTCATTTTTCCAAGGTATTTCCTCTTGATATGTCCATAATATTTATATTTAATTGGTTGACAGTATTTTAGTTGTGTGGCAACCCAGCCCAGCAGGGAGATCTTGAAACCTCTGGTGAATGGCGACTAAACACATGCAGGTTGGGTGCGAATGTTTGGACTTGATGATCAACAATGAGACTCAGAGGTCTTAGAGGTCTTTTCCAACCTTAAGGATTCTATGAAAGGCCCATGAAGAAAGAGTCCACGGTGTCATAACCCTTCCCAGTCCAGACTACACACATGTGAGAAGTGAAAAACATCCAGGATGAGGTGGATGACTCTGCATGCCAGTGTTCTCCTTGGGGGTTTACCCAGCTAGGGAAGTTCACAGTTCAACTCTTCTCAAAAAAAGACAATTATGTTTTATCAAAAGGCACCAGGAAGACCAGAAATGTTTATGAAATGCAAGGCGCAGTCAAGAGCAGTATTTAAATGTCTGTGGATATTAGGCATAAAGATATGGCACATACACTGGTTTTCAGGTTTGGACTTTCTGAATNGTGGAATAATTCAGAAAGAAATTGTTCATGTTCTCGCTTTGCACACTGTTACCAAAATATTGTCTATTTTATTAATGACACAAGTAATTCCAGTAGATAATACTGTATCAAAAATGCCTGCAGAAACGGACCTAATATAGTATTTATTGTCCTTTAACTTAGCACTTGTGCTTGAATGACAATAGTCCCATGTTTTAATGTCCCTTACCACACCCTTTTATACCCCAACAAAGATTTTCACTGTGCTATAAAAGGTAGGTAATATCTGATTTCTTTCTTCTTTATAGTTTAAAAAACTAAGCAAAAGGAGCCCAACTAGATTTGGATTTTGATTCAAAAAAGAAATATCTCTCTACCATGTGTAGATACATATATTTTTATATTTATGTATATATAAATTGGGCATGATTCTATTGTCTCCGCCTAAGTCAATGAAGGTTTGGTTAAGCGACAGAAGCCAGCTGTGTATGACACAGTGTGGATATGTGTATTTGCTCTGTGAACTGCAAAATATCCTATTGGGGCTAATATAAAATACAACAAACTGTTGTAATTTGGAACAATGCTTTCCTTGGTGAAGGAGAAAAACAATCACATTATTAAAATAGCTGGAATAGAGCTTATTGCACAAATAAGAAGCTGATATGTCAAAAATATGTGATCAATCAGAGAGTAGTTTATGTGCTGTATAGTGTAACTGTGCACTGAGAGATAGAAAAATCTCCTTTGAGACATTGTTTCTAGCCCAAATTGTTCATAACCTCTGGTTTTAGGGAAACCATATGAAATACAACAAAATTTAACATTGACAAAAGTGCTCTGCCCTGCCACAGCGTAACATCAGAGCAGGCACTCGTTTTGTTGGAAAGTGCCTCTGTTACAGACGTTACAAATGGAACTGCCCCTCCTGGCTCTATAAGGCTCCTGCAGCCTCTGATTCTCATTATCTCCACCTACTCTTAGCTTCATTGGTCATCAAAGCATTTTCTTTGACTTTCCTAGCACTTTGTAAAATGATGTTCAAGTGCATGTTGTATATTTACCTCCTCTTTTTCTTTATTTATTTTTTTCTTTTCCTTCCGCATTTAGGAGAGTGCCTTGAAAACTGATCTCTTGGGGATGTTCCTAGGCTCCCTGGACAGCTGCTTCTATGAAACGACTTTGCTACTTTTAAACACAAAGTGTGCTTTTGTTCTCCTTTCCAAATTGCTTGTGGGAGTGCAAGGAGGAAGAGAATCAATTTTTTATTTTCTCTTTGAAATGTGTACCTCTGAGTATACTGGGGAAGCTCATCATCCTTTGAGGATGCTGAGGGGGGAACTCGAGAGGTTCATTTTTCCAAGGTATTTCCTCTTGATATGTCCATAATATTTATATTTAATTGGTTGACAGTATTTTAGTTGTGTGGCAACCCAGCCCAGCAGGGAGATCTTGAAACCTCTGGTGAATGGCGACTAAACACATGCAGGTTGGGTGCGAATGTTTGGACTTGATGATCAACAATGAGACTCAGAGGTCTTAGAGGTCTTTTCCAACCTTAAGGATTCTATGAAAGGCCCATGAAGAAAGAGTCCACGGTGTCATAACCCTTCCCAGTCCAGACTACACACATGTGAGAAGTGAAAAACATCCAGGATGAGGTGGATGACTCTGCATGCCAGTGTTCTCCTTGGGGGTTTACCCAGCTAGGGAAGTTCACAGTTCAACTCTTCTCAAAAAAAGACAATTATGTTTTATCAAAAGGCACCAGGAAGACCAGAAATGTTTATGAAATGCAAGGCGCAGTCAAGAGCAGTATTTAAATGTCTGTGGATATTAGGCATAAAGATATGGCACATACACTGGTTTTCAGGTTTGGACTTTCTGAATAAGCATTTTTTGAGTGGCAAATGTTTCTGGAGAAAGTTGTTAGATATGTTTCTAAGGAGGAAATAATCTGTCCCTTCTGAGACCCAGTTAAGGAAAAGGTGGCAGGGTGGTGTTACTGGATGTCTCTAAGTAAAACCATCTTTGTCATTTGTGTAAAATAAAATACTTGAATAAAAAATATATAAAAAATATAAAAAGAAAATATCGTATAGATTTAAATTGTTGTTTTAGTTTAGCAACCATTTGTTGTAATTCAGGCCAGGTTCTGGCCATTTGCAGCAAAGAAAGACTTCATATTCATCAGAAGGAAAATATCTTTTTTATTTCATGCAAAGCAA
>VZTN01036277.1:4097-19906 GCA_013400515.1 Erpornis zantholeuca | reverse complement strand
AAATACATGCTTGGTTTTGCAGTTCTTCGTGTCTGTCCTATCAAAAAAATTATTTTTCACTCTGAGATTTTCTTCTTTTAATTGCAATTTCTAACCCTACACAGAAGTGGAAGCTAAATGCTTTAAACTCAATTTAGCCAGTATTTAATATACTTATGAAAACACAGACATTTATATATATGAGTTCTTTATGGATCTCTGTGTGTTTAAAATTTTTGGTAAAAAGTATTTAATGATTTTAAACACAATAACCTTGATTATGCATTACAATAAATAATGGGGTTTTTTTCTCAAATTGTTTGTCTTTTATGAAGTACTTTAGTTATGCTGTTTAAAGGTAAAATGCTAAAAGGGCAGTTTACAGAATGAACTGTAAACGTCTTTTAAAATCCAGTTAGAAATTTTATGTATGGACTTTATTAGCATTGAAGGAAATTTGGCACCTAGTGTATGGTCCCAAGTGCCAAATTCTTCTATTCTAACACATGGGGTGGGCCAGAGAAATAGAGGCTGCCCTGTAGGACAGTGGATTCCTCGAGTAGGATAACAGGAGCTGAACAAGTACTGAAGTGTTCTCAGGACAGAGAGAGAAAATACCAACCTAAGAAAGAAAAAAAAGAAACTTCTAAAGATATCTGACACATGAAAACAAAAAAAAACAAAAAGCTTTTTGTGTACACCAACACATTTGAAATAGATGTCAAACATTCAAGATCAGATATCTTGAGAAATTTCCAATTTGAGATTGAATTATAACAGTAATCAGGAGTCAAAAAATGAGAAAAGGATTCTCAGAACATATTTCATACATTAAAAACAAAACAAAAAAAAAAGCAGATTTGGCAGGCTGAGGAAGGCAGACAAGACAAGACATATGTTTTGAGGGGAGGGAACAAGAAATGTTAATACATTGGATAAGTAAGTCTTAAAACTCCTGTGAGCATATAGAAATGGAATAAGATCAAACACTCAAAGGAAAGTCTAAATAATGAATGGGAATTTCCTCCAAAGAAACAGGATGAAAAATTGTGCATGATAAAGAAATAAAGTCTCATTTAAGCAGTGTCTGGTTTTTAGACAAACTATATTTGAAAGAAGCAAAACCATCTTCCAGAAAAGTCAATGGAGGATGACTGAATGCTTCTAAAATTAAGCTAATGGTGGAGTTTTGGACAACAAGTAAAAGAAGGGTTCTGTGTGAAATTTATTCGAAGAATTATGTGTGAGAATTGGAACATTCGCTTAAACAGTAGTGAAATTTTTATAAAGTAAATCCTGGTGCACAAGCTTGTGTGCTTGCAGCAACAAAAGCTTTGGAGCAAAGTTAGTTGTGTTAAAATAGGTAATGTTCGAAGAGGAGAGCAAGAGAGAATAATTCCCAGTATAAATGTATATGAAGGCAGGTTAAAAAAAAGCAAGACAATGCATCAAAAGGTTCTTTTGATAAAAAAAAAAAGAGTAACAGGGACCTGTCAATTATTTTTGCTATCTAGAAGTAGCATCAGTAGAAAACTAGGGCTTTTGGATGTCAAATTCTAGTGCTTACTAAATGGGACATATTAAATATTGTTATGATAGTTAAAAGACCATATTCAGTGGTTATGAGATCAAATGGTTTCCTGAGGAATAGGATAATAGTATTTTACTTCAAGTTCAGGGTGCCCAAGCTCAACAGTGTTAAGGATACCACTGTAGAAAGTGACAGGAGAATGCTTTAAAAAGCCAAAAAAATCAAATTCCAATTTGGAGTTTTTGAATTCCAGGGCAACGTCCTTTAAATTTGATCTGTCACCAGGATTTGACAGAAAGCTTAGAGCCAGAGACTTTGATTGCATAACCTCTTCTTTTAACTTAGAGGTAAGTTAGAAAATGACAGAAATGAAACAGAAAGTGTACTTGGGGAACAGAAACTATCATGCAGCATGTACATCTGTGGGACAACACACATGCCAGACAAACATGAGCAAACAGCAGACATGACCTTCAGTGAAGTTGTTCCAATGAGGCTGCTATTGAACATATAAGAGAGACTGGAGACAAGTCCTCCTCTTCAGGAAGAAACTGAAGGAGTAAGAGGTAAATTCTGAAAATATAAGTGTAGAAACAGTAGCAGCTGTAGAGAATTTGGTAAAAGAAGGCACAGTATTGCAGTATTTGAAGATCTGAAGATGGGAAGAGTTCTAGGAGACCCTTCAGGAGACCAGAGGAAGGATACAAAAGGACTTCTTGCAGCAGATGGTTGTCAAAGAATCTCTTCTATATGAGCATCAAGAAGCAGTTAATACAGAATTTATCTTGAATGTATCTTTGAATATGTCCCTTGAGAAGAAAGGAATACTGATATTTGGGGCAATCTGCAACCACATGTCAAGTCTCATGTTGTCAATGGCATTCCTGGCTAAGCCAACAGAAAATGAAACAATGGAATAAGCACCCCGTTAGAGGGTGCTGGGAAGACTCCATGGCTGGGAAAGCTTATGGGGACGTTATGAAACACATATCAGTAAAGAGGCTGGTGTCACTGGAGGGTGGCCTTGCCCAGGACAGGGATGTTGGAACTAGAAGATCTTTAAGGTCCCTTCTAACCAAAACCATTCTATGATTCTAAGTGTATATAGGCCCAGAGATACCTTTTTCATAAAAATTAATCTTTCACATCTTCTCCAGGAGTAGTTTGTAGTGTTAAAAGGAGTGGGATCATGCTATTGCTTAGAAATTAGAACTTTAACAGAAGCCTTTTCAAAATAGCAAAGGTGCTCTGAAAACATCAGTGTCCATTGAATGACTTTAGGTATTTTATTCAGATGGAACAGTGCAGAAAACTCTTGCTGTGCAGAGCTCTATGTATTCTCAAAGGGTGCAATTCATACCCTACTAGCTCACACTCCAGGGAAGGAAGACAAAAAAAGTGAATAAGAAAACATGGTTTAATTCCTGTTTTACAAAAAGGGCATAGAGAGGTAAATCACTTGTGATCATACAAAAAAGCACAGAATAACTTGAAGCCATGCAAGGACTAATTCAGTACCTTCTGTCACAGCAGCCTTTCTTTCTTTAGGAGCACTGCATGGCTCTGTGACATAATAAATTAAGATGGATTTTCTAAGGTCTCCACTAGGGTATGCTGTCTTTCCCACATGAATAAGAGAGTCTTTTGTTTAGCAGTTTGGGATGGTGTTCAATGCAATCCTGCAGTTGGTTAAAATTGGCTACTATCGGTTGCACATCCAAATGATCTAAGCCCACCAGAGGCCAGCTGATCTTCCTCCACATCTTGGGAATAGATGTTGTGAGTGACTAGACTGAGCAAAAGGAATGGATAATTCAGCAGTCAGTCAGTCATTGTCATTGTGTGTGCCTGCATATGTTGCATTTGGTTGACAGACTGCAAACCACATTAGAAGCAGTAATGAGAGGAGCAAGGAAGGAATTAAGAATTTTCCTTTTTGAGACAGTTACCTATGATGTTTTCTAAAGCTGAATTTTGAATAGTTAGATGATGGATAGTGAATCACTTAAAAACAAATCTTGTTTAGGTCTTTAGCTTGTATAATAGGATCTCATTTAACAGAAATCCTTGTTAACTCATTAAGGAAATGCAAGACTGGGGGATGAAAATGGCTTTGAATACTTTCAGAAGGCAAGATGATGCATTGAGTTGCCTCACAAGCAGGTGTGTTTATTCCATTGATTCTTTCAAAAGTATTCTGTGGATTTTATGATTTCTACTTGTCTCCCTTCACTTCCTTCAATCTGTAATTAATCTCAGGGAATGTTTGCTATGCATCATTGTCATTTGGTGCTCTGTGAGACTGCCTCAGAAGCCTGGCTCTTGAAGACACAAAAGAAGGATATTTTTTTCAACATACAGTGGGTACATGAAACATCAGGAAGACTATTCCAGACTCTTTGTGCACAGTGTCAACAAACCTCATGGATTAAAGGCAAGAAATGAGGAGGAAAAAGTGCACATATGCAATGGAAGAGAGAAGTCAGGACAGGGAATGGAGAAAGTATTTCTTTAAAGAAAACAACCCTGTCCTCTTTATACTGTTGCATTTGGACATGTATATGAATAGACACACTTTTAAATACACAACTTTTACTAAAGTAAGAGATTAAAAGTATTTGCTTCTGATTTTTGGATATATTACTGGGTGAGTTTTGCAGCAAATTCAGTTAAAATTTGTATTAGATATGTGCTGACAGAGTGTTGGATTATTCAAACAGTGAAAAAATAAATTTCAGTACAAATAACTAAGAAATTTAAGGAGTCAGAAAGCTATGGTGCTCATTAAAAAGAAACCTTGCTCCTTCCAAGGCTAGGAATTAAATAGATGAAGACTTCAAGGAATTACTATTTTCATAAGGAATCATTTAATGAGAATATATGTCACAATGTGTTGGATAGCAAGTTGCAATGAAGTGGCATTTTCTTGGATTTGAAAAGGAAGGAAAAACATTGATTAAGGAGCATATGAAATATTTATTTATGAGTTATTTTCTAATGCATTCTGCTTGTTGTAAGTCTGTATGAGGTGGTTCTACACTGTGAACACATATGAACTTGGTAAAATGGGCTTTGCAGACCAGCCTTACCAAAAGCATTAACCAGGCAGAATGTTGCTTTTTGTCTGTGCTTCAAAAAATCGTAGGGAGGAGTTGATTGATTTTTGTTTTGATTATTTTTAAGATGCACTTTCAGAGAGTAAGATAAGAGCACCCCGAAGGAAAAAAGGCAATGTACATCCATCTGAAACAGAAACAGTGAATAGCCCAAACTTTCAAAACTCTGAAACTCAAAGTGTATTCTCTTTCAGTGCAGATTTTTGTTCCCTCTGCAAGGCAGACACCTCTGTCCTGACTTTGCAGCATGGTTTCTTTATTCCCCCTGCCATCCTAGTAGCCACACTGAATTCATGTCTCCTGAACCTCTGTGATTAGAGTTGTGGTTTGAATTCTAGATAAACTCTTAACAGGGTTTTGTAAGGAAGTATTCATTCCCTCCATCCTTGTTAGAATGACTTTTTCTGGTAAATATGAACTGTTTCTTCAATGACCACATCAGATTGGTGTCTTGTTTTCCCAAACTGTCTCTGCATCCCTTTGTACTTTCTGGTGATGTCTTTCAGGTCTGCAACATATGTGCATTTCATTATTAGAGTTAGAAGTATTTTTCTTGTATAAATGTCATTAAAGAAAAGCTGTCAACAGCTTTTTCTAAGACTTCAGGCCTTCTCCTAAAAACACCTCTTTACTGTGTAAGTTTCTTATTTACCACACTGTCACTCATCTCCCCCTAACTCCCTAACCCATTTTACAAACAGTTTCCTAATTACTAATTTCTTTACTACAGGAGTTCCCCAAACACCTTACTGTAATTCAGGCAAATTGTATCGAACACTTGTCTACAGAAAGCAAGTATCTTCTTAAAGAAAAGTATCATCTGTACCTGGCGTGATCTGCCTTCTTTCTGTTCTCCACGCACATTGCTGCAACAATCATTCTTTTGGGCCTGTCAGTGGTTCTTGAATTCTCCTGAAAGGTAATTACAACCGTTGTTGAGAGCTCCATCTAAGAAAAATTGTCAGAAGGATGTGAAAATGGAATTGAAATATTGAGCAGGAAAGGCAAAGAAATGGCTGCACTTCTCCAAATATGTTTAATGTCTCCTTAACAACCTTTGCAGAAGCATCATCATTCAGGCTGTGTTGATATTCATGCTAGTGCCATGTAATGATTACAATAAACATATTTAGATGAGGAGCACAAGATATTATAACAACAATCTCCATTATTAGGAAATGAAGTTTTGTGAGTTTTCTATGTTTTGCAGTACTTTTTTGGTTTACTTTGGAGCAATGTGAAAGGACAGGATCCTTTTATTTTCTTAAAAGAGGACAAGGGTTTGATTATTTTTGATCATTTCAGATAATGAATTTTAGCTGTAAGAGAACTGAAGTGTTGGCCAGTCAAAGGCTCTTCAGAATAAAATGTCCAGCACTAGAATTTGCCAATTTGAAGCAGGTCAGTTTAATTAAATAATTATGGCCCTAATAGATATGGAGACGTGTAGAAATTGTGACACTAGAGTTTTATGTTTTCCTAAATCTTGCATTGAAATGTTTGTTAATTTTGCACCATTAGCTTTGAAAATATGTTCAATAAAACTGGAAAAATGATATATTGAAAGTAATTTCTTAGGGTACTGTGGAAGCCTTTTTCTTGGCCTTGAAAAACACTTGTTTATTTATTTTGTCAATACTAAGGCTGTCAATGTGAAAGGACAAGAAAACCAAACACAAAACTTGAGGGTATTCTGTTTCCTCTGTCCAAACACACACAGTAACAGAAACAAGTGCAAAGCATTTATAAATCTAATCCAAAAGTCATTAGTCATCTGTGGTTACTGCATGGAAAGAATTACATAGGAAAAAAATCTATCTCAGTGACATGAGTGGCAAGTCCCTCCAGAAGCTGTGTAACAACAGTGAGAATGTGTCAACAGACATTAAACAGATTAAAAGCTTCCGCCTTACATGCACCATTTTCATGGATTTGGATGTTTTCTTTGGTATTTTGAACTCGAGATATGCTCTACCTATTTATTCTTTATGCATCTCAGAAGAAAGTGTCTCTCTTAAACTACATTATTCCTAGATTTTGGGCTTCTGACAGAAACAGTGCGAGAACAAACAGTATTCAAAAGATCTCATTTTGCCTCCAGCTAAATTCACCAAGTGTCAAAGCAAGTGATTTATTTATTTATAAAGGCAGAGCAACTCAGTTTTCAAATCACGAAGATTCATATCAGGGTGGGGAGGTGGGGAAGGCTGAAGACTAAGTTACCTGCTTGGTTCTTATTTTATTTAGCTTGGTTCCCCTGTTAAATGTGACCCTGTGGCAGTTTATGGCCCCCACATGGTATACACTTTGAGTGAAAAATAGACCCATTTCGCCATAGTTTCAGGGAATGTTTCTTGAGAGTTTTACACTGCTGAAAGCTTTATTGCTGCTATCAGTGGGAGAAGATACAAACTTTCAAATAAATCTACTCAATATTAACCTGCTTATTGTCTCCATTTATGACTATTCTTTCCATGCAAACAAAAATGTAAAGAAAAACATCCAGAAAAATTGCTCCTGGTTAGCTTCTCTAACTAAATGGTAATTTAGGAGTTACTTCAGTTAGAGAAACTATCTGAGATTTAAAATTTTATTTTTTATTTTCATTTTTTTATTTTCCCTTCTGGATTGTTTTGGTTTTTTCCTAAAATTGAAAATAACCTATGGAATGAAAAGCTTCTCATGTTTTTATTGGATTCAAATGATTTTTCACTTTTCACATGGGCTCAAGTCAATGTCTTTCAGAGTTTTAATGAAAAGCCACAGTGGCAAAATATTAATTTGGTGGGTGACATAAGTAAAAGTAGTAGGCTCAGGTATAAAATGAGCAAGGCTTAAACCTTGGTTGTAATAATTACAGATAATATGGTATCTACAAAACGTTAAGTTTGGGGTTAGTTGGCAATTTTTTCAGTCTTTTTCATGCAGGTTTGGTAAGCAAGAACATCCTACAAGAAATCAGTTTGGGACAAAGAAGTTAGCTAAAAGCCCCATATTTCCACAAGTTTTTTTCACAAAAGCATTTTTTCCAAGGGACTTTTTTTTTTTAATCCCATCCAAGTGTTCTAATAGTGATACCCTTAATTTGAGATACCTGCAGATCTTGGTCACTATCTTTACATTCATGGAGTAAGATTCTTTGAATTTGGAAAACCCTGAAATGTGGAAAAAAAGGGTAGAACTTAAAAGTTTTATTAGAAATTTTGATTTGGTTGGTTGGTTTGTTGGTTGGTTGGTTGGAATATGTGCGAGTAGTTTTCACATCATAATGTGAAATGCTTGAGAAACCACTTCAGTACTTCACAGAACTCTAACAAACCAGTCTTTCTGACATTTTCATTTTATTCACCCAAGGCTGATCAAAATATAATACCCAGAGTTCAACCTGCCACATTTTAATAAAGGATTGCACAGGATTGCGAGTTCATAAAATTGTAACTACTTTATGTTATCGTTAATGCAGTTTCTTCTGGAACATGTGCTATGTGTTGATATTCTGTAGTTAATAGGCTGTTCTTGCAGAATCCGATGTATAGTAAAATAAATAAGTCATTATGGAATGGAAAAGCAGTGTTTCTTTTAGGGACTCAATGGACTGGTCTGTCATCCAGGAAGAAAAAGGACAATTACATTCAGGTTTTTGTGTCAGGCTTGGAGCTGCTGTGAGGGAGAGATCCCCCACAAAGCCTATTTTCTTCCTGGTTGAAACTTTATGTGCTGATGTCCTGCATCACGAGAGGATGAACGCCCTCAAGGAATGCAATCCACGGCAAAGCTGAAAATGGCAACTTTGTGGAAGCCCTTGTAAGGCAGCGAAGTGAGGGGGTGGCACAAGCAAGCAGGGAATGCCCTAGTTCCCTGTTGGCAGTGTACCCTGAGCAGTACCAAGGTGGAGCATGTAGGAGATGCCCGTGTAGCCTGTGGTGCTCACACTGCCCTCTGCGTCCTGGCGTCCTGCAGACAGAACCGTAACTTGAAGCCACTGACTTATTTTTCTTTTTCTTTCCTTGGACTTTTTCATTTTAGAAGCTGCTGAAAGCTTTTAGTTGCTTTTTAGCACCAGACCCCAGGCACATGGGAACACAGATTAAAAGCAGGATGTTCCATTACTCCAGGAGCTCACTACACTGCCAGGAGTCAGGCTGACTTCAATTCCTCAAGGTTAAACTGTCATGAGAAGTAACTGCAGTATAGTCCCCTTGCTCCTTTGTCACTGTGCCTTGTGGTGACCTGATGAGATAATTTGACCAGATCATAAGGGAGTTTCAGAGACAGTCCAGTCCTTAGGCAACCCTAAAGTAAATTCTGTAGCTTAAGTGCTAGGGAATCCGCTTCAAATAAAAAATCAGAGTCAGATTTCTCGACAGACCAAATTTGCCCAGATGGAGTAGTCTATTGCCATGTTTATAACCTTTTGGTTGGACTTTTCCATGTTTGTGCACCCAGCAACCAATTTCTTGGCAAATATTCACAGTAAAACAATTGTTACTTTTCATTGTTGGGCAAAAGAGAGGGGCAAAAGTGTTCCACACATTTCTTCTGAATTGACTCAGGCACTCTCTGAAAAGCAAATGATAGTTTACTTTCAAAAAAATTCTCCACAGGAGCAGTCTTCACCCTCCTTGTTAGGAATTCTAGGAGGATTAAGGTCCAAAATGAGCAAAATGTTTACAACCTAGTTGGGAGAAGAAAAACAAACTTATGAAAGAAAGCCAGCTAGGATAATCTGCATCTTCTTGTACTTGCGTGGAACACTCATGCAATAGCTTTGTGGGACAAGCTCAGAAAAATCGATACTCCAAATGAAATATCATTGGACAACTCTTCTCATTTCAGCTCTGGTCTCAGTGAGGAGCTGTAATGTATCTATGAATAATGTTTGGCTTCAATCTCTTTTACAGCCTTTCCAAACAGATGAGCAATTTTTGAAAAGCTACTGTTGAAGATGCACTTTTGCCTCTTCATCAAAAACGTATAAAAATGAAATATATTGCAGTATTTATTGCAATGTATTACAAATATTCATGGTGATCCAGTACAGATGCTGCTTCTTCTCTGTGGCACTGACCTTCAAAAGTGATGATGTGAAAAGCCCTAGATTTTATGACAGCTTAACTCAGAATACATGATAGCTTCTATAATAATATGTATTTGTTCAGCTGTAAACTTGGAATATGAAAAGAAACTCTGTACCTTGTACTGCACTATAAAGTTTAAATATGAAAAGAAAGAGGTTCAAGGAGTTAGGATTCAACAGTATTTCTCTGAATTAAATACCCCTTTTTGTCTTTCCCTACCATAAAAATAATTTTTTCTGTGTGTTTTATGAATTCTGCATTTGTTAAGTGAATCTAATTATCAACAATGTAAAGGCCACAAGAGTAGCAATACATAGACCTGTATGACACAGCAATGTAGATAAACAGGTCACTTAATAGTTAAGTTTGAAAGTAATATTCCAAGACAAAACATGCATGAACAACAGCTGTGATGTGTGGGCTGTCTGTGTCTGTAACAAGCTTTGTGACCCAGTTCTGTCAGCTTGAGCCAAGCAAAGAGCTTTAACACTGCTCACTGAAGAACGTTTGCTGTCCCTGTACCAGCGGTGAAAACCTCATGAGAATTACAGCAGTGATTCCTCTCCATAGTCCCTGACAGCCTATGGCCCTCACCCCTTCGAGGTGCTGGCTGACTCCACTTGGTTCTGACCCTAGACTACAAAGCACTATTTCCACAGCCAAGGGCTCCAGAATCAGGTACTACTCCAATGAAGGAATGACACTAGTGGTTAGTGTCTTAGGCACGCAGAGCTCTCCAGGCAACTTTGGTGGTTCCCTGGGAAAGTCCAGGAAGACACAACAACTGGTCCTGAAAAAAGATGAACATCTTATTTGGAAACCATCGCTTAAGGTTATCAGCTTTGATGCAGTAACTGGCAGCATTTTGCTGGCAGGACAAGAGAAAAAAATGAAGCAAAATGGATGACGAGAAATTATATTCATGGAATCATTCAGGGAGGGCATGGTTCAGCCTCCAACTACATAGTTTTAATTACATTTGCATTCCTTGTGTTGCTTGACCTACATGTCTCCTTTGTATACATAGTGTTGTTTTACACCCATGTGTGGCATGCCCACTCATCCTGTCAGGTTTGAATTATAGCTTTGTTTCCATGGGCAGTGAGAGAGCTCTAGCTGAGATAGCGCACCTCTGCAGGTGAGGTGTGATTGATAGCAGGTCCATGAACAGTGCTGGCTTTGTGAGACATCAGTTCTGCCTCTGGACAATAGTGGTGCCAAATAGGAAAAGAGCACTTAAATCCATGCACTCCAGTCACAGAGACAACACAGGATTACAGAGGTATGTCTGAATGGCTGGTGGAGAGAGACCTGAAGAGGGGGATATTTACTATTCATGCTGTATATAGCTGACTGGAAATAGTGAAAAGCAATGCAACTACACAGCAAGTCCAGAGAGAAAGCTAGGGATCTGTAGGATTTGAGATCCATCATTTGGATCATACTGGGTTGTGTGTTGAGCAGATAATTTGAAGCAGCACCTGCTGCTTGAATATGGCACAGTCACAGATGCAAAGGACATGGGATAATTTGTAAATCGCAACATCCTATCATGGAATCCATGTCAGGGGGTCTACAAAAGGATGGAAGCTTCTGAGATGCAGATGTGACTGTTGAACATGCTTTTGGGCATTACTAATATTTAGAAATATTATCTGTTGGCTCAGGTCTAGTCTTTGGGAATGGGTGGCCTTAGCTGTCTTCCTTTTCCTTTACAGGATGTTTTCAGTACACCCCCATTCCTCCGATGTAATAAAAGTTGATCTGCTTTAATGAGTTGTTTCTATGGGAATAAATTGGAGCTTTCACATTATTCTGCTGTCTTGAACCAGTTCTGATGTTTCTAGTGTACAGTCACTTTTGTGGCATTTCTACATGCTGTTCCAATGTATCCCATATGGACATAAGTTCATTTTGTGCTCACAATATTCACTTGGGAGTACTATGGTTATGGGCAGTGTGCTGCTGAGACTGAGCAAACCAGCTTGGAATCTATTACCTCCCACTCGCTGCTGTCTAACTAGATACTCTGGCTTCTAATTGTCTAAAAACGTGGGTGAGTTTACTTGCAGCTCCTTACATGTGCTCATTAGATATGCCTTCAGATTCATGCAGCACTCTTAGAGAGAGAGTATTGAAGAAAAGTCAGCTCAGTTCTTTAGCATTGAATGTGTCTCTTAATGAGAAGTTATTAGGAGGGATGAAGGTGAAGATGACTCATGAAATTAAGTACCTTACTCACATGTTAGTGTATACAAGGCATACACGTTTATGAAGGAAACCAAACCCTGTGAGAAGTAATAAATAGAACATACATAGTATCCTTCTCAGTCCTGGCTTAATAGCAACTGTAACAATATGTAAGTCACATCAATACCTTTTGCAATGAAATGCATATGATATTTTCAATATAAAACAATGCAATGAGAGCACTTAAAACACTTACAGCTTTCAAACCTGCCTCCTTTTCCCAATGGGATTCTGAAATTTAGACTATGAGCAAGAACCAGAACCAAAAGAAAAGTACTTTGGTGCCTAACATTCAAGGGCAGTGGAATTTAAGTTTCCCAGTCCAAAAGCAAACAATCTACACAACTTTATTTAACTAATCATATGGCTGTCCATTTCCCTGACCTCTCAGACAAAAGTACATATACAACTTATTACACACCTAATGGAAGTTACTTCCTCCCAGCTGAGGCACAGCAACTCTTTCTCCATTACAATGTGCAATAAACTCTGAAAAGTTTTCAAGTGAACTTGATTATTCTGCAGAATGGAAAATCATACTAACCATCAGTACTTTCTGTTGAGGAAACAATTTCTGGTTGAAGAAGGCAGTAACCTATTACATAACATCATCATGAGCAGTCACCTATTTACAGAAGTAACTATTTAGGTTCCGAATAATCTGTTTGTATGTCCCCAGTCATACCTTGGCTGGACTAAGCTGCACTCAGTGGTTTGGTGTCTTCATATGTCCGGCTTTGTCATGCATCACTAAAATATTGATCGAAATCTTATTAAGAAGCCTTCTTGCATGGGTCTTCGATACTGAGGTGGATATGGCAATCTATATTCCAAAATTATAAAGAAAACAATTTATCATCACCTTCTTTTAATGCCAGTGAAAAGTTTTGCCTGATGTGCAGAGCTAAGGAACAGGAAAAGGATAATTACTTATTATCTGCTGCAGAGAAACTCTCAAAGAGTTAATTACAACACCTTTCAGAGGACCTAGAAGTTTAAGCATAGTGAAGAAAAGCTGCCATACAGTCTGAAATAATGCTGGAGTATCGTGGCCCAAGATTTAGGCAAAGGAAAATGAAAGAGGATAGCATCTGTCAAGTGGATACTGGTTTCAGAATTCCTGTGGAAATTGCTTAAGGGAGAAAGGGCTGAAACTGCTGAAGGAGTCATGTATTTTCTAGACCTGTAACAATGTGTTCATTAACCTTTGGCAGCGAAACTGTAAACAGTAAAGCAGTAAGTAGGGGGCAGGCACCCTGTCACTGTGCCTGCTGTGTGTGATGGACTGCAGGCTATGCCATTCCCCCACAGGGAAACAAGGCCTGGGAATATTTCTTCTTCTGCAAGCATAGCATTTAGCTAAAGGCTAGGGAGTCTCAGTCCAGATAGAGACAGCTGGGACAGAACTGGCAGAAATGACACGTGAGCCCAGCTAAATGACACAGAGAAAAGACAAAAAAAAGATTCAAATTATTTTTGTGGAGACCAAAGAGAAGAATCCCTGCATAAAACAAACCAGAAAAAGCCCAACAAGGGGACCCAGAAGGACCTTCACAAAAATGCAAGTGGAAAGTGCTTATAGGTAAAGTTTCTTATAGAGTCACAGAAAAAGGCATAGGAAAGGTGACAAATCTGTGTACACAAGGAGCAAATCATAATAAAAATTATCTGTTGGAGCTGAAGGGTCAGTGGGGTACAGTGGGACCAAGAGCAAAGAGCTTGGAAGAGCACAGGATTGCTGGGTGGAAAGGAGGGAGTAAGCAGCCTCATCTCAGAGGAGTTTTGAGCCAAGTTGTTTAACACAGTGTTTGCAGGAGCTCAGGAGCTATGAGTGAACTGAAATGAGCCATGCAGAAAGGACCTGCCCGCAGGAGCAGGCCAAGAGCATTGGCCATTTCTAGCCTTATCAAGGTAATCTTCTTTGTGTCTAAACTCTTCCTGGTGTTTATTGCCAAGTTTCCCAGAAAGAACAGACACCAGCAAATCTGTTGACAGGCCCCTGAAAGTTGTAATAACCCTTAGTTGCCCTTACCAGGCTTCACATGGGACCACAACCTACACCTGCTCATGGACTGTGTGACTTCTATTTAAGTCAGACTGGGGAATTTAGTCCTTACATTTATGCTGTAAGTGTACTTACACCTGGGTCTATTTCCTGTTGCCCTAGCTTACTGCCCAGGTCTTCTGCGTGTGCTCGGCAGTTACACTGTAGGTAGCTTTTAGTTGTTTCTGGGCTTTTATTGTGGTCTGCATCTGCAGTGGCTAGCTTTGCTAGTGTGCTCAGCCCACCACCAGCAGTGGCTAGTGGTGCCTGTGTGCCACAGATATACCTCTTCATATGGAGAGATGCTAGTCTGAAGATGGAAGTTGCAAGTTGTGCCCATACAGCTGTGCTGGTCATCCAAGGACAAAAACTGCAGATTTGCACTTCAACAACTTGCCACCTTCTATGCTTCACAGAACATACTGTATAAGAGAATACTGCAGAGCGTTGGGCAGGGAGGCCTGTCACCTAATGGTAAATGCACGTAAGGGTGGGGGAGATAACTTTTGTATTAGCCTTGGTGACCATGTGGCACAAAGCCTGGTTCTTTTAAAAAGAAAATGCTTTCATCCTAAGGTTAATACAAAGGCTTAAAGCATGAGAGCACTGGGAGAAAACAAGAAACTTGCAGTTGCTCTTAAAATTCAATAGTGTCATATAATCTCAATAAACAGGAGTGCAATAGCAGAGCCAGAAAATGCACAGTGTACTGATAGTCAAAGTCATCTCACCACGGTTTAAAAGCTGCCCCTCCTTTCTTCTGCTGTAGTAACTCTGGGGAGGTGGGAGACAAGTGTGAGCAATGTGACTCAGATTGTAGTGGAAAGGTTTATGCTCATTGGTGACGTGACTCGAGATTATGCAGGGCTTGGAACAAAAAAAAAGGCAGCCTGGAGTTGTGAGTAGTTTTCTGCAGGTGTGTGTGTTTCCCAGCTAGCTTGTCATGCCTGCCCCTTGCAAATGTGTCTGGATAAACAGCCTGTGATGCTGCATTGCTGTTCTGGATTTCCCTCTAGCATGGGTGAAGGCAAGAAGGGGGTAAGTTTTCTGGAAATATTTCTCCTCCAGGAGTTCAGGTGCTGCTGAATTTCCAGCTGCCGTGGTGTTTGCTCCCCCATGCAGAGCCCTCTTTGTGCTAACTCTACACTTCCCTCTTTTGCACTCTGACAACTTGAGGAGCCACAGCAGCCTGCACTTGATAGAGAAACAAGAGAAATTTCAGTACTGCTTTGTGACTGTAACTAAAGTAGTTCAGGGTCCTTTCCCTGACTTTCCCTGCCTGCATTGTAGAGGGGGAAAAATATTCCATATAAATATAAGGTGAATGATTTGATGAACTCCCACACAATGTGCACGAAATCTGTTGTCATTAAATAGACTATGATGAGTGTAATGATGACTGTGGCAATTTCTGTTGTCAGAACCCTCTCTGTTCTCACCAGCATTACAGTTATTAAGACTAAATACATGTGAGATATCTTGTCATATTCCATCACTGGACTATGATAACTCTGGAGAATAGAACTGGGCATGTGATGTTGAAGGGTAGTGTCATGCTTACAGACTGATCCCTCTAGAAGCACCTTTCACTGCAGTTGGCACTCAGTACATTCCATATTTCCATTTTTTCTATCTTCTCCTTGAGGGTTATGGTAATTCTGTTTCATCTAATTCCCTGTGTCTAAGGTGAGACAGGCAGCTGCAATTCTGCTGGTCTTGGTGTTCATCTGTCCTTACACTTGTTTCCAGGGGACCCATTAAAAGCTAATAAAATTTTCCTGACTCCGGACTTGTTAAAAGAACAGAGAAAG
>VZTN01036276.1:50992-97935 GCA_013400515.1 Erpornis zantholeuca | reverse complement strand
AACCTTTTACTTAGTTCTATACCACTTTCTATTACAAATCCCCTGTTTTTTATTTATTATTATTTAAAAAAAAAGTTGTTTAGGTTTTTTTTTTGGGGTATTGTTTAAAGAAACAGCTTTTATTACTTGAAATGAACTGCAGCATATTCATAGGACTTTTGTAGGATGCATCACCCAAGAAAAATTACAGCAACTTGTCATGAAATGGATTTCCTTTAAGTGGAACGGCAATTAGAACTTTATGGTACACAATTCACCATAAATTTTGCACAATCCTACCACTGTCTACACCTATCAAAATTTAATTTTAATAACTGAATTCAAATAAATGAATAATTTGAAATAACTTTTCAAAAGGTCTTAGCAGTCACACGTAAAAGTTGAGAATGCACAAATGCACAAACTCTGCATCAGCACCATTTTCCAGATGACTTTATAGAATAAAACACATACTCCAGTGAATTAGTTAAGTATCTGTGAAGGCTGCAGTACTCAAGAAATTGCCAAACACCTGATGGCTGCACACTGCCATCAGCTGGTAACTGGGAAAGAACTTAAGGCCAAAGTATGCAAGAAATGCTACCATTAACTATCAGTTTTATCTTCTTACTGATGCATGAATGAACATTCCGATATATATAATACATTTAGTTTACATCAACAATCTACAACACCAGAGAATGCTATTATGACATTCACAGAAATTAATTTTAAAAATCCTTTTGGAAACACTACCTAGTTTTATTCCAGCTTTCAAACAGTGTAAGAGTTTTACCTTATCAAATACTTTAGAAACTACATGCTTGTCCAGAACTGGGATGTATTTTGTACTGTGAGGGACAGTTGCAGGAGCTAAGGCATCCATGATGGTGAGTCGTCTAGCAGCCAAGCCATGGGTCTTTAACCAAAGAGCTGAAGAGGTATCTAGAGAGCTAGAAAAGAAAGACTGTGACATGTAGCACAAGGTAGAAATATATTTGAAAGGTTTGAAATGACTGAAGAAAAAACACACACCATAAGTTTTGTTATGCATTTATGTATGCACATACATACCTTTTAGACGCCCTTTTCACATTCTGCATTTTCAGATCTAAGAGAAAACATTTGTATTTTGTTATCTGAGGTTTTGCACACACAAAAGCATGCATAAGTAAGTTGCAATATAACAGCATCATTTTTTTTATTTGAGCCTACAGGCAGCATCACACACAAAGACAATTCAACATTTTAGAAACATCAGTTTCTAAATAAATCAATGAGAATTAGTTTTCCTCAGTTTCTTGGTGCTTGATCAATAGTAATAGTGTTACTATATGCCTCATGAGCCCTAATTAACCAGCAACGAAATCTATAAAAAAGGTGGGCATTTTATTTTGTAAACTGAAATTTGTTTCAGTATATTTATTTTTGACCAAAACCAATGATTAACCAGCTTATTTTCCAAGTCAAAATGTGATTCCAAGTACTGTCACTAACGAGATGGCCAGGAGTAGCTAATTTAAGGTACACCACTATGAAAATCTGTATAAAGGACATATAGAAAACTAAACAAAAGATGCTGAAATGTAAAAAAGTCAAACATCTTCAAGTGTCATGGGTCAGGTTTTACTATGACTTAGTGGATGTATCATAAAGTACAGAGTTGGACTAATCACTGAAAAGAATTAATACTGTCTGGATGTATTTCTAAGCCCCATTGAAAACCCTTTTGTGAACTGCTAGATTGGGAACTGGCAGGAGTCTGGCCACAGCTGGAAGGGGACTGTCACAATACCTAACTTCATGTCCAACTCTGCATCTCTGCTGAGTTTCAGTCCTTCGTACTGCAGTTCTGCACAGTTTTGCCTCAAAAGAGGCACAAATAGATACAAATGTAACAGGAGAGACCTTATCACCTCGGAACTTCTTGCTCTGTCAACTTGCCTTTGAAAATGGCTGTACATTTCACACCCTTCTTGACAGAAGAACTCTTTTCTTCTGGAGACACTCCTTTCTCTGGGCTTTCTTCCCTAGATTTCACACCATGGCTCATGATTCGCAGCAGACTTGTCTTTGTTTGATCTGTAGTTGTTGAAAAGGAAAGAAAGGAAGACCTAACTTACTGCTCAAACACATGCCCGGGATTTTTGAGTTCCTCCTTAGTATTCAGTTTTTAAGGGACTGCCTACACAATACCTCAAACACAAAACTATTTCAACACTAAATTGTACTTTGTACTTTCTCCAAGGATGAGGGTTTATTTTACTTCAGCTGGGTAAATTTGGTTTCAGACTGCATACAAAGGGCACTTCCAGGAGAAATGTAGTATTATGGGTGTAGTAAGGGGAAACAGTGTAAGTAATGCTGTAATTGGTGAAATATAGATCATCTCTTCATTCTTGTCAGTTACGTCCTTATTTAGAATAAAAACAGATTAGGGTTTAATATCTACTGTTAAAAAACTGTTTAAAGCACTTTCAAAACATTCTGCTAAAATAGCTGGTTTTTCATGGCAGGGCCTGTGACAAAGCACAAATGAGCAGACATTTGTTTGTCTGTTTGGCCCAAATGAGTAGGATGGCTGAAAAGTAAAGCTGAAGAGAAGATTTTCAGAATGATGATTACTTAAGTCAGCAAATACGTAATTTTTCCCAAAACAAGGGATGATTTTTGCTATTTGCAACAGAATCTCTTCATGTTAGTGAACAAATTCTGCTAACAACTACAGCTCATTTGAATCTTACCTGCATATAATGCTTTCTTTCTTCGGGCTGGACTGCAAGCAGTGCTTTGCCAGGTTTGCTCATGTGATGGCACTGATGGTTCTTCTGAAGCACTGCTAAGAGAAGTACTCAGCTCTTCAATGTGTTTAGATACAGGGACAAAGTGTGTGTCTGCCGTGATTACTGCTTTTAAGTGACAAAAAGAAATTACTGCAAATATATAATACCTGTTTAAAAAACACTAAGCTGAAGTTTTCTGGAAATTTAAACACTGATTTCAAATGCTTTGAACAGCGCAAAATATTTTCTCCATTATACTAGTATGCATTTCAAAGGAGAGTTCAAAGAAGGTTAAAATATTCTTAGTTGTTAAAATTATTTAAAAGTAATAAGGACAGAATATTTTGGAATAGCTACTTTGAATCCAAGGGCTAAGTAAGCCTACCATCAGCAATGAAAATATCTGCCACATTGTCTTGGAGTGACTTTATGATGTATCTCATATCCTCTGCTCTATGCCCAGAAAATGAATCATATGGCTTTCTGTGCCTTTAAACTGAGCCCAAGAGGGGAGAGAAAAAAAAAAAAAAAAAAGCCAGAGGAACTTTTTCAAAGCAGTTCTGTGCTTCAAGGTCACTACTCCTCTCTGTTGTTCTTCTGCTGTGGGGAGTGATAGCTGCTGCAGCAGACAGGGGAGGAAGCACCTTCCTTGCTTTTCAGCCAGCTCTTGGCTCTGTTTTCTTCAGGAGAAGAGAGACGGAGTTTTTTCCTGAGATTTTGGTTTCTTCTTCTTCTCTTCTGGACTTGTTCAGAACATCAGAACATCGGAACCTCACTGGGAGAGGCTTGCAGGAGGGAGCCCCCACGCCAACCCAGCTCTGGCGAGGAGACAGACCACACCCAGGACTTTGAAACTCTTCCAGGTTTCTCTCCACAGCGAGAGATTTTATTATTCTTTTCTTGTGTGTCTGTTAAATAAATAGTTTTTTACCTCTTCACTTTCCTCCAAGGAAGTATTTCTTTTTCTGAACCTGGTGGGGGAGGGGTAACTACAACCTGCTTTCCATCAGGGGATATTCTCCCTGAATTTATCTCAAACCAAGACACACACATATATATATATACACACACATATATATCTGCACATATATATACACACACATATATATCAATGTCCCAGCATTAATAAAAAATAAAATATGCAAATTCTCAAATAACCATTTAAAAATATTTTCATACTGGACATCCTACCTGCCCTTCCAAACACATGAAATCATAACACATCACCGTCCACTTTTAATTTATTTTACTTTGTTTTCATCCCTTTAACTTACTGTTTTAAATAGATCCCTGTCTTAAAAATCTAATTTCTTTTAATGCAATTTTAAATGTTTTTTACTATCACTGCACAAATAAATACACAAATATACTTGTACATAATTTATGTTTCAAACAGCATATCACAATGAGCACCCATTTACTCATGAAGTATCAAGCCAGCTCTACTTAGATGGCAGTAATTTTTCATGAATTCTCTAGATCAGAGGGAGCAACTGTGTTGAAGACAAAAAATAATTTCCCCTCTTCACTTTAATTATTCATAATATGTTGAGAATATTAGTATATTTAATTTTGTTTCACAGTAGTAGTACATTTTTCCAGATTTTTCTTTTCCATTACCTTGGCTGTTAAAAAAAACCTCAGAGTAAGAAAGCAACAACCTTTCTTTTAAAAAGAGATTGAGGTTAAAAATGCAAGATAATGAAAAAGGAGAAATGTAACAGATAGTTTCCACCTATTATTAAGATAATAACAGAATGAAGACATACTTATTCTCTGGATAATCTTCTTCATTATGAGAATTCATCATCAGACTTTTCTCATGAAAGGTCTTCACTTTCTCTAGATCTTTCTCTCCTTGATCAATTTCTTTTTTCAAAAGATGTATGTCTTTATTCTAAAAAAAGAAAATTAAATGTTTCAGTACAATTACTCCTTAATATGTTTCATTTCTGAACTAAAACTATGCAAGTTCTGATAATAATTCTGAATAATGACTCAGGACAGCTTGCAAACTTTGTATACTTTTTCAGGTAGGCTCTTGTGCTAGTCATTATAGCCTTTCCAATTATTCTTCCTTTCTAGGAAAATGACAAGCATTCTCTAACCAGCCAGTTACCCTTTGAGATATGAGCAGCTGTTATTTATGAATAAGGTAATGAGGTCAGTAGCTCCACTCATTCCAAGCAAGCAAGAAAATAAGTAAGCAAATAAATAAAATACAATACAAGATATGTGTATTACAAGTGGTGGCCTGCCATTCTACAGATCTCAGCTGCATCACATACTGTCCCAGGCCCAGGGAAGCAAAAAACACACTCTTCAAGTGAACACTGGAACTGATGAGGAATCATTTGGACTAGAGTAGGAAACAGGAAGGGAATTCCAACAATGATCCCTTTACAGCTCCCACAGGGCCACAGGCTCTCATCTCCAGGTCTGGACATGGACAACACAGACTCTGGCCCTCATTTTTCTGACATGAGCAGTGTCACACAGTCCACACCAGCAGAATCACTGAAATTGTCCAGTACACTGATATTTTTCAGGAGCTGGATTATTTTCACATCTTCCTTCTAACTGGTGTCTGCAAAGTTCAAATTTCCTGCTACTGCCTTGCTCCTGCTTGTTTTCATGGTTCCACTACCACCATTTCTGAAATCTATGCAATCAATTCTGATTAACTGAGTTAACTAAAGTTAACTTTAATTAAAAGCAAGAATATGTTTCAAATGGGTGTTTCTGTTAGTCTATTCAGCAATTTTCTGTTGGGGATTGTTGAGCTGCTTAGTCACACTTGATAGATGACTGTTAGTCTAGTCATTTTACACCTTATAGATCCCAGTAGCTACTGTAGAACAAACTTGTACAAAATCCATAAAATCATTATCATTCAAATTCAGCTCTGCATTCTCGTATTTATTAACAGGATACAAACCATATTTTCATTTTAAACACTAACTTATTTCTGAAACAGCAGACATCATGTATTTCTTCCAGAGCTAATTTGGTCTACGTGTACTTTTAGGTTTTAGTTTCCAGATGGGGTGCATCAGGGAAGGGAGAATGTGTTTGCAACAACAGCACTACAAATGTACTTTGCATTATATTTGGGCTTTTTTGCTGTGGTCTAGAAAAATTTTGCAAGCAAAAAAAATCATATTATTGCTTTCATATCACATCAAATCTGACTAGGATTTACCCTCTCTTTTTTTAGTAATATGAAATAATGCAAGTCATGTGGCTCTTCCAGGTAGCATGAAACAGCAAAAGTATTTATTGTCAGATACTCACAACCATAAACTCTGTCGGATCAGGATCACTCAAATAAATGTTGTAATAATGAAACCGTCCCTCTGTTTTAGTAGATAGTTCATACAAAAATTTATTGGCTTCTATATCATCACAGTTGAAGGATACAGTATGGATGGGAATTTTACAGTGAAGCTGGACTTCAGCCAAAATTATCTGGGGGGGCTGAAAATCAAAAAACCCTTATGTTAAAAATGTGGCATCTAGAAACATATTTATCAAAACATGGAGAACTTGTAAGAATTTAATCAGTTGTTCTGTTGCCCAGAGATGGATATAGATCAGTTAAAAGCATCCACTTTATACAGACTGCTATTTTGATCAGAAATTAGCTAAATGAGCTCATTTAAAAAAGTTTTTGAAAGACTGATAAATGCATTAAGGCACATGATGTAAATTGCATTATAATTAGTACTCTTCTGAAGTTTTAAAAGAAATTACTAATACATAGGAAATTCAACTACTACATTAGTGTTTACTATCATTGGATATATATGTATATATAAATATTTTTGGAAGTATATGAGTATAGATATTTTAATGAAACTTAATTAGTTCAAACAAAAGTTGATTCAATACCAGGAATCAAGTAGAGGCTGAGAAAATAGGAAAGCTAGCTTCCTCCTCCCATAAAGAAATAAAAAATAGGTGAAAAAGTAGATCTACCATCTCCAAAAATGCTGAAGGATCTGGTAGAAAAAAATTAATGACTCAGTTCTCTAAATACTGATAACATTTCAGTTGTTCAAAATACTCAAAAATCTTGACAAATTAAGCAATGTTTGCAACATAATTGTTGTGTTGGTTGCACTTTAATAGTTAAAAGCAATATTGGCCATTTTCTTTTTTTAACTGTTAAAAAGGTGTAACATAATTCATTAAAGACGTTATTAACATGGTAAAAAGAAATTACTTATTCACTAATTTTGAACTTAATAAAAATATTAAAAGTAAGAATATGAATAAGTGTACATGAATCCAAATTGTTCTTTGGTAGAATATTAATTTAAGCTCTTAGCTAGAAAAACTGTGAAACAATGCCAGTAAACATCCAAGAGACTCCTCAAGACTCAGCACTGCAGGCATGACATTCATCTCATAATTCCAACTTCAGACAGCACTTTTCTGCATTGTCTGTTTTCTCATTTAAGAAATACCTGGTCAGGTCTCCCATCAGTCAAGAGATAAATAGCCTGAGTGTCAGTATCAGCAAGAGCAATCTGGAGAGCTTTGAGCGTATTTGTGGAACTTCCAACCTAAGAAACCAAAGAGAAAAACACAAAGAAACAGCTATAAATACTAACAGTCCTTTGCCTCTGTTCTTAAATTCATAATGACAGTGTACTGATTCAAGGAATAATACAGAACCAAAATGACTAATAAAATGGTGAAAACATTTATGTCATGTAGCTGGAAAAAGCTAAGCAAGTATCAAAGTAACATAAATTGGTACCAGATTGCTATTCAGTGCTTATGCAAACACACATAAGCAAAATGCTGGCAGCAGCAATCTGAGCTGTACAAGCAAAAGCAATCACTAAACAGATAGGAAGACGTAAGACTAAAGATGCATTATCTTCATTTTTCCCCACTTACGCTCCTGCTTCCCAACTCATCACACTCCCTTGCACAGAAGAGTTGCACAAGTTTATTTCACCAAAACTGGTAAAGGAGTTCTTAGTTTTCCAAACATATTTTTCCAGACTCTCTCCCATATACCCCCTTGCCACATTAACGTAAATATCATTTATATTTTAGCAACAAAAGATGCCCATCAAACTTATACTATGCTCACAAAAAATTTCCATTGGAGTAATACTAGCACTTTTCCTGTGTCATTCACATACTTAGTGCTTGTGATCTATAGAAACCTAAACCTTACATTTTATACCTTCAAAGGTCCACCTTTCAAACACTGTGCACAAAACCTTCCAAACTAAAGCTACATGTACAGTTTTACCAGTATGGAAAACTATTTCATCAGGTTTTCATCTTTTAATGGAACCAAAGCAAAACATCTAAAAAGACAAGGGTCTGTTTTATGCTTGTATAACACCTGAGTACTGCTCTGGAGGGCAGTGAGGATTGTAGTGGTGTGAGAAGAGACTTAGGATCCACATATATTATGCATTACAGAAGATAAAGATAAATCTCTTACATGACCCATATATGCAAAAATATGCTAAGAGATAGCAGTATTTATTCAGTCCTATTAATTGTGTTAAAACTTCTTCCAGTTCTTCCCAAGAGCTATCAGTTCTATTAAAAAGGGTAAAGGAAATCAGGTGAAATGGAATAGGAGGTACATTCTGAGAGTTACTCTGTATGTCTGCATAAGAGTGTGTGGGACAGGCAACACAATAGCTCATCTACTTTATAATCCTATATTCTAACTCACAAACAAACCTTACCAGTACCCACTGATAAGAAATAACCAGCCATTTTCCTTCTGTTAAATTTGCCTAATACTCCTGATGTTTTAGTAAGTATAAAATTTTAGACACATCACACATTGGTCATCCTGGCTCTTTTCAATAATTGTTTTGAATGAATTTGAAAGAAAACAGCTTCTTTCACTTCTTTTCACATCATGGGAACACAGGGTGGATGCTGGCAATGTGCAGGAAATAACCATATACCTTACTGGAAAAGCTATTCATTTTAGGTTTCTCAATTGCTACTGTTACAAATGAACACCAGTTTTATCAGTGTTTAAACAACGATGATATATTTCAACTATATGATATCACTATCACTAAAATTTTAAATGTTATCACATGTAAAGGATTTTTTAAGGAGCAGTTGGTTACTGTTTATAGCTCAGCTTCCTTATTCATAATCCTGGGACCAAAGAGCATAAAATGGGATCAAAGAGCATGAAATGGGATCAAAGGATCTGCTCTGATTAATATTCCAGAGCAATCCTCTGTTCATTTCAGCTTCACTGTAAATCCAGCTTTTTGATCTCAGACTTACACCTTCAGTGCTTAAAAGAGGCTAAAAGGTCAGCAGCAGATGTCATCCCTGAAAGAAAGAAGGCTGTTCTTGCACCATTTCCTATTCTATTTCAAACACCTAGATCTGAACTTAGAATGACATTTATAATCAAATATTCACAATTTCATGAATAATGATGGAAAAGGCCATTCCCTAATGCATATACAAGTGGTATCAAAATATGTTACGTCAAAGTATTATTGAACTTGCATGATGCTGTACAACATACATGGCTTAAACAGAGCCAAGTTTTCAAGCCTCAAGCAGGGCAGCAAAATAAGGCTAAATAAGCTCAGTTACAATGTTCAACTACTCAGGGAGGCCACACTAATACTTCCTTTTCTCTGTGTGTTGGTCTGTTAGTATTATCTGAGAATACCAAGTTATTGATCTTGCTTTGTAGTCTCAGAGGTATTATGCAGCTTTCCCAACTTCCACATCTCCAGAAATTTCATATTAAGTCTGAGGAAGAGCTGTCATAATGCTGAGGAGTTTTATTACATGAACATGGGTTTTCTGTGCTAGAAAACATAACGTGGGATGTATTTATACCGTTGTACGACAGATTTTCAGTCCCATGTTCATAACATTGCTGTCCACATTTTACACATTAAGTGCTCCTAAAGCTGCTGATAAGTTACAATCTGGTGGATGACTATGGCTGACTACAAACAGTTCTGCTCTCTTTCAGGGAAAAATCCTCAGATTTTGGCCACTGTCAGAGAAAGAATACAGGGTAGATAGACAGAGGTTTTGTCTGAGTATGTTTGTTTTAATGTTTCTACAGCACCTAAAGTTAGCTGTCTATCCATCAAAAAGATCTAGAAATGATTCTCCAGTTTGCTAGGTTTGGTTTCCTATACCACCTCTGAGCTGTAAGTTTGCCAGCCACACCTCTCATACAGGCAGCAGCCCTGCAGCAAGAATAACAAATTTAGACACACGGTCTGAGCAATGATATGGCTCCTATGGAATTCAAATTGGCCAATGCTTGCATTGTGGCTACTAAACATAGCAGGCTGCATGTTGAATTAATATGATCTTATAAACAGCTCCATTGCTAAAGGATTATTATACCTGACAGACACATTGTATTCAGATCTACTTAAGTTTACCCATCATCTATATTTTCAGCTTACTCAAGCCTAATACTTAGTCTATGCAAAGTCACCCCAGCCATACAGAAAGTGGAGAAACATATACAATTTTGTATAAAAAGCAAGCGTGCTTTGAGATCATTAGCCACCATATTACCTCAAGCCCTTTTATCCAAAGCCAAGCATCTTGCAAATTTTCCTCATTAACTTCAGCAAGTTTCTCTTGCCATGCCACTGCTTGGGCACTAAATTTCACAAAGTTAAATCTCTTCTTGTGTCTCAGCTGTTCCTGCAAGAGACAGCATCTGAATTTTACCTACTGTTAAAAAAAAAGAATACTGTATCCTGAAACACTGAGTAATAGCAATAGTTTTAATTAATATATAGTTAATTATGGTTACAATAAATTATTATAACATAGAATAAAAGTTATGGTGTACAGAGAGACATACAAAACTATAATAAGTATTGCTTGCAACTCTTAAGATTGCTGAAATTCCCAAAGTAAGTCTCCATGTACTCATATTTCTCAAACAATTTAAACAGCAAATGTTCAGGAGGACATAAAATAGAGATGAAACTGGCTATGATCAATGGTGTAAGAAAGAGATTATCACTGCTTACCCGAGGATATTGAAATCAGAAGGAAAGTAGGATATCATTTAGAGGAAGAGAACAAGAATCGTATAAAGAGCACTTATAGCAGCTGGGCTGGGGTCTGTGGCTCAGACCCAGGGCGCTGTGACCGTTCCAGAGATAGTGTCTTGCAAGAGACAGTTTTCCAGGAGTCTTCAGCATCCCTCAGCCACCGGGGTGCTGCTGCAGAGAACAAGCCTGTATCAACAGGCTATCAGCTCTTTAGTGATTCAGTTAGGACAGTGATTTCAGCTCTTGTTCTGCGAGGTACCCCAGGCCGGACCAGGGGAGAGATGAGGAGCCTCATATAGTGATTCCACAAGGGTAGCCTCTATTTGTCCAGCATCCCGCAAAGGGAGGGCTAGGGACGAGGCTCCCTAGGGGTCTAGGGGCAGATACAGGGGTTCTTACAGGAATACAAGGGGTGGGTGTAAGAGTGTAGAAGCCAGTGGGTTACAAAGGATCTACATCGGGTCTCCCAGAGGATCATGGGTCTGGTTTCTCTCACCCTCACCAAGAATCTTGCTTCTTCCAAGGGGATGTCTGCAGGGAGGTTATGCAATACTCTTATCTCGGCAGGCTTCCCTCCATGGTAAGGGGCCTGGTGAGTTTATCTGCCCCCACAAGCACTGGCAAGGGGAACTAGATAGCAGGAGAAAATGAAGAATTTGCTGAAGTTGGTTTTGGATAGAAGTTATAAATCAGGGAAGATTTGCGTAAGTGAGCACAAACTTTCAGAGTCTGGAATCTTTCATCACAATTTTTGTTCAGTTACCTGTGAAACCTTCTGGCACAGTATCTAATATATTTCTAGTGCTGATCTGCTTAGAAGACCAGAAGATACTATGTCCTATGACTTGAGCACTTAGCTCAAAAACCTCTCTGTCACAGTTTTAATTTTTCTAGTCCTATTAATGATTGTTATCAATGCCAGACTGAATTTTTATTTCAGTTACTTCTCTTAGCACTGAAGAAATTTAAGATTAGTCACGTCTCTGAAATATTAATGTAAGCTTAGGCAACATCATTGTAGACTTCTAAAACTAGGCAAGACAAATCCTGTTTTAGTGTGTCTCCCAGTACTCACAGCTTTTGAAGTACTTCTGCACTTCACCAGTCCCTTTGCAAAGTTCTGAATCACTGTAAGATGCAAGGAAGTTCAAAATGTTCTACACCCTCTATTGTAGAAGTATGAAAATGAATCCAACGAGCCAATTATGAATTCACATTATGAATTCACATTACGAGCCAATAGAATTGAGTGACACTGCTTAAAAGTAAAAATGAAAATGCCAAAATGTGTTTCATTGCACAGCTTGTTTCTGGTTTGGGTTTTTTTTGTTGTTTTGTTTGTTTGTTTGTTTAGATGGGAGGTGGCTTGAGGGAAAGAACTACTTAAGCCTTTTTAATTTTTAATATTTTCTCTAGATTTTTTCAAATAGTTGTATAAATGAGGGAAAATAGAAATTCTTAACTGAAAAATGAGCACACGAAGAAAAATCTAAATATCTTTATAAATATGCTATTTAAAAAAAAATTTAAAAATAAATAAAAAGTAGAGTAACAACCATCCAGACAAGATCAGTTTACTCTAAAATGCTCCTCAACCTTCAGAGTCATTGCTTTATCATACCTGTATTAGCTGAAATATTTTTTCCTTCACTAGTGGCAACTTGTTGTTCATAGACTGGGATGTATCAATAAGAATATAGACATCATCTTCAAACACATTCCCAAAAAGCCCTCTGCTTCCTTGTTGAAGCCACTTAATCCTGGAGGAGGAAAAAAAAATCAAAACCTGTTCTGTAACATCTCTGAAGCTCTGTGTATCAGAATCTGAAAGGCAGGATCTTTTTGACACTGCTGTATTTCTTGTTCTCTTTCTCTAAGCAGCTAGAAGTCACTGTCAGAAGCCCTTGATGAATCAGTCCCCTATCCCTACATAACATCACAAGATGTTTTTATTTTTTAATTTCAACAGAAATCTGGACACAGACAAAAAAATAAAGACAAAACAATAAAGTCAGTTATCAGGTAGTTTGGGCTGGGAAATCCAACGTGGAAGCAACTATAACTATTGTCCCTGTATCTTTTCTCCAGACTCATCTCAGTAAATCATTTAAGCCTATAGTACTATGCCTCCCTTCTGAGGAAACCACTTGAGAACCTATTCTCCAGGGACCTTGAGCACTTTGAAAAGGCTTAATATAACACAGATGCTTCAACAGTTTGTGGACCTTAAGCCTTAAATACAGACTTAGATTTACATTTTAAACAGGACGGGAGTGTGCCTGCCAGTTAAATTCATGCATACATACTGCTGTGCACAAGAACATTTCCTCAGCAACGGCTGCAGCAAGTCCAAATCTGATTTCCCTTGAGAGTCATAAAATGCTCATCTACACTGAAAAACAGACATTTAACACATGGAACATAATGGCCCTGGGAAAAATATTCATTTCCACAAAAGGTTTCAAAAAAAATGATGTCATGGAAACTTAAGGACCCTGCTACATTAGCTACTGATAGCTATTTTGTCATTGGTTATTTCCCCCAAAGTGTTTGATGAGGTCCACCAAGACTTTTTAACATTTAGATGAAATATGCAAAATAGCAAGCCCTTAATCTTGACTTGGATTTCAAAAATACATACTCACCAAAACTGCTTATCTCAAATTTTCCTTTGACAGTATGTAAATGTTATCCTAAATTTAGTAAGATGAAGATAAACTAGAAGGAATAACAAGACTCTATTTGACCTTGCTAAATGGAATCAGGCTGTTATACTTTTGGTAGGGAAGCAGCAATAAAATGAAAAAAACACCAATAAAATGAAAGTTCGCATCCTGCTTTGTTCAGTGAGACATCTCGTTGTCCTNAAGTATGAAAATGAATCCAACGAGCCAATTATGAATTCACATTATGAATTCACATTACGAGCCAATAGAATTGAGTGACACTGCTTAAAAGTAAAAATGAAAATGCCAAAATGTGTTTCATTGCACAGCTTGTTTCTGGTTTGGGTTTTTTTTGTTGTTTTGTTTGTTTGTTTGTTTAGATGGGAGGTGGCTTGAGGGAAAGAACTACTTAAGCCTTTTTAATTTTTAATATTTTCTCTAGATTTTTTCAAATAGTTGTATAAATGAGGGAAAATAGAAATTCTTAACTGAAAAATGAGCACACGAAGAAAAATCTAAATATCTTTATAAATATGCTATTTAAAAAAAAATTTAAAAATAAATAAAAAGTAGAGTAACAACCATCCAGACAAGATCAGTTTACTCTAAAATGCTCCTCAACCTTCAGAGTCATTGCTTTATCATACCTGTATTAGCTGAAATATTTTTTCCTTCACTAGTGGCAACTTGTTGTTCATAGACTGGGATGTATCAATAAGAATATAGACATCATCTTCAAACACATTCCCAAAAAGCCCTCTGCTTCCTTGTTGAAGCCACTTAATCCTGGAGGAGGAAAAAAAAATCAAAACCTGTTCTGTAACATCTCTGAAGCTCTGTGTATCAGAATCTGAAAGGCAGGATCTTTTTGACACTGCTGTATTTCTTGTTCTCTTTCTCTAAGCAGCTAGAAGTCACTGTCAGAAGCCCTTGATGAATCAGTCCCCTATCCCTACATAACATCACAAGATGTTTTTATTTTTTAATTTCAACAGAAATCTGGACACAGACAAAAAAATAAAGACAAAACAATAAAGTCAGTTATCAGGTAGTTTGGGCTGGGAAATCCAACGTGGAAGCAACTATAACTATTGTCCCTGTATCTTTTCTCCAGACTCATCTCAGTAAATCATTTAAGCCTATAGTACTATGCCTCCCTTCTGAGGAAACCACTTGAGAACCTATTCTCCAGGGACCTTGAGCACTTTGAAAAGGCTTAATATAACACAGATGCTTCAACAGTTTGTGGACCTTAAGCCTTAAATACAGACTTAGATTTACATTTTAAACAGGACGGGAGTGTGCCTGCCAGTTAAATTCATGCATACATACTGCTGTGCACAAGAACATTTCCTCAGCAACGGCTGCAGCAAGTCCAAATCTGATTTCCCTTGAGAGTCATAAAATGCTCATCTACACTGAAAAACAGACATTTAACACATGGAACATAATGGCCCTGGGAAAAATATTCATTTCCACAAAAGGTTTCAAAAAAAATGATGTCATGGAAACTTAAGGACCCTGCTACATTAGCTACTGATAGCTATTTTGTCATTGGTTATTTCCCCCAAAGTGTTTGATGAGGTCCACCAAGACTTTTTAACATTTAGATGAAATATGCAAAATAGCAAGCCCTTAATCTTGACTTGGATTTCAAAAATACATACTCACCAAAACTGCTTATCTCAAATTTTCCTTTGACAGTATGTAAATGTTATCCTAAATTTAGTAAGATGAAGATAAACTAGAAGGAATAACAAGACTCTATTTGACCTTGCTAAATGGAATCAGGCTGTTATACTTTTGGTAGGGAAGCAGCAATAAAATGAAAAAAACACCAATAAAATGAAAGTTCGCATCCTGCTTTGTTCAGTGAGACATCTCGTTGTCCTAATACATAAAACAAAGAGCAATTAATATTTTCTGTTCTAAAATGGGTTTTCCTTAGACCACCTGTTTTTTGTAGATGTCGTACAAAACCTAAGTGTCTGGCTGGCTGTGGAAATGTAAACTAGGCAGCTAGTTTGAGCAGTGAACTTCTGATCATGTGCATTACTCAATAGCTCATGCCCTGACACTGATCTAGACTGTTCAAAATGGTCTTCAACACAAAATTGCAAAAAGGGCAAATAACCACTTGAGCAAAAGCCAAGCTGTGCTTCTTGGTGTTGCAAGGGATCCTAGGTACACGGGATGAATGTTTACTAAGTTTTATTGATGATTCTTGAAGTTGTCTGCCACCTTATAGTCCCAATACTTTTTGGGACTTTTAGCAATGATTCAAAAATGTGCAGACTGACTTTCCCACCTGTGTTTCAAAATGAGAAAAAAAAATCGAAACTTTTGTCAGTTTTCTTCTATGGCTACTAAGAAATCCTACATAGAGGACTGTGATTTAAAATAGACTTCTGGCTTAGTACTGCTGCTGTCAGTTTACCAACCACTTCAACTTATTATGACAGTAAATGTCAAACTTTTCAATGCTCATATAAAATAATCAAACTGATTTTATGTGACAGAACACTAACCTTCCTTCCACTTGTCTCAGAGCTGTCCTCATTTTCTCTTTGTACTGCTTATACTTTTCTGTAGTAACATATACATGAACTACAGATCCATCTTTCCAGAGAGTATGTACAAACTTGTCACAGTATCTTGCATGAATTACCTTCCTCTTTGTTTCCTACAACAAAGAAAAAAATGTACTATGTTGCAAAACATACTATGTTGCAGTGCCTTTAATATTTGAGGAACAAACTTCAAAGGTACATGCTTGTTGCACATGAACAGGAGTAGAAATAAACATGGGATATGGCGGTCACAGAACTTGCTCCAAGCAAGATTCAACAGAAACAGGTTTTGCTCCTACAGCTAGCAAGAACAATTTTGTTCTAGCAAAAAACAGAAGCTCACCAAACAGTGCAATGGTAAAGCTTGAAAAAAACGATTACAATACAAATTAATCCAAATTTTCTTAAGGACCTGCGAGACACTGCAGCAGCTGAGACTAACATATCCTCTGAAGATGATAAGCTATCTTTGCCCCACCCCACAGAAATATAAAGAAAACCAAGGCATTGCTTAAGCCAGTTCTGATTCTTCCTTTTAGATTTTATGTGAACCAGCAAAAAATGTGTCCTTAAAACATTCTCAAAAAGCTCTTTGAAACATTCTTATTCTTTGTCTCAATAATTAATTATCTGATTTTAACAAAAACTACAAAACAACAAGGCCATATAATATATAATCAACTTATCCATCAACCAAGTTTTCAAGCTTTAAAAGAAAAAACAAACAACTCATGGGATGTGAGGGAAAATGAACAATACTCACAGCATCAGTTTGCGAACATTCATCCTCTGGTTTAGTTTTTATGTCAACAAGCCCATCTACATGGCGGAAAACACAATCAGCAAGTGCATCATAAAGTGTGAGCTTCTGAGCTTTCAAGCCATACTTCTGCAACCACTCCTCAGAAGTCAAATATTTGTCAGTTATATGTTTTGGTAATGGATGATCAGCTTTGTTTGCTAATAAAGAAAATAAAACAAACAAAATCTCCGGTATAACATGGTTCATTTTTGATAAGCTATTTTCAAAAACAGACTCTGATACTGGAATCAAAACTTTCAAACTTGTTCTGCTTGCTCTGACAGCACTGGAGTTAACAGATATTTCTGAGCGATTTTTAATAGTCTCTACTTTGGCTGTGGGTTTTTTTCTTATCAGACAACTTGTTGCAACAAATTCCTTTTTAACTGGAAAAAACGCCACCAGAAGACAGGGAGCAAAGACAATAAATAGTGAGAAGATCAACATACAAAAGGATTTTTATTAGTAATTGAATTACAAAATGCCAGAAAGTATTCCTGAAAAGGTGTCTCACTTAGAGGAGAATCATTTGAGGAAATGAAACAATAGAGATATAATTGACAATACAGGCAAGACCATTGGTTAACAATAATCTTTTTAGAGATGGCTGTTTAAAGTAAAAGGCAAACTACAGGGTCATATTGTCTTATAAATTTTCCAAGGACTATCTCAGAGTAGGGCACTGCACATCTCTAGACACCAGTATAGAATAAAGATAATACAGATAAAATAAGAGGATACAGGACTCTCCACTCATCACTATCCCAGTAAACCACACCTAACCAAATGACCAGGCAGTGGGTCTCATAGCAGGGTGAATTTATTTTGTCACACTTTAATTTTGGTGGACCAAGGTGGTATAAATGTCTACTCAGTTTAGATGCAGCTACAGCGACCACAGTAGTGAGATACTGAGCCTGTGAATAAACCTATGGAGGCATCTACTGCCCTTACACACATAAAGATCAGCCAACATCAGAGCAGGCACATGATCAGAGCCTATTTATGTGGAAACCTTTGCTTTATGATTGCTTGTGGTCCTTAGAACAACAAGTGTCACAAATGTGCTCACACAATTTTGAGAAGAGAACTGTTGTTTTCTTCCTTCCACATGCTTTACATAGAGATATCTTGCTGCAAAGCATTTTAAACAGAACAGGAAGGCTGAACTGGGAAGAAATACATGCAAACTGAAAATCTACAGTTTTTTTGATCCGTGGAAAATAGCCAAATAATGCTGAAGAACTTAAAAAATATATCACACTGTAATTTCATTTCTTTTAATTTATTTATGAAATGATTACGTATCAAGGCAAACACTAAAAGAACATTAAAGCTGTGCAGTCAGGAAACATTGACATCAGGGCTGTCCTTGCAGTTTTATTGTGGTCTCTTTGTTCATATGCATTACAGAAGAGATGTTAACTTCATATGGGAAGTCCTGCTAACTCAGAAGATACTCTTATCAGTATAATAAATGACATCATGCCTTCAAAGATTAAAAAAAGCTCTAGATTTAACTGTAGTTATGTTATGGATAGAAATTCAAACCCAGTGCAGCCAGGGAGAGTTCTCAGCTTTGAATTTTCATCATCACCACACCAGTCACACATCTCAAAACAGTTCAAGTTACTGACCAACTGATTGTACAAAGCATTCCTCAGCAGATGACCCAGAAAAGGCCATCTGGTCCCAGACTCCATCTAGAAAAAGTGAAAGCTACTTCAAAAACAGTACTAGAGCTACACAAAATCACCTATGACTCGTGCTAATTCAACCTGCATCTTGTAACAACTTAAACAAAAAAATACCACTGGATACCATGTAGGTATTTTAAAACCAGGAATAATTAAGAAAATAAGTACTGACAATCTTGGCTGTGATCCTGAAAAAGCCACCCCCTCAGTTGCGGTCCAATGCTGAAGCTGCCTAGACTCTACAGATTCCTAAGCTTTTAGTATTTAAGTCTGGTCAGTGGGATCACTCTGCTTCAGAGCATGCCCAGAGCATCTCTGTCTTAGCAGGGCTGAGTAGCTTCTCACTGTCCCTTGTTTAAAGCTTCCAGAACTTCAGAAACCACCTATGCTTCAGAAACCACAGTCCAATCAATATGCACAGAACAACAAGTAAGTCATGTTCTAGGCCAAACATAATGGTAGGAACTACTGGTTTAATGAACACATGTTTCTTAAGACAGGAGTTGTCAGATACTTATTTTGAACTGTTTTCAGATCTCCACCTTTGATTACAAAAATGAAACCCCTCTGCTTCTTCCCTTTACATGGAATGAACTAGCTACCAGATTGGAGGCTATCCCAAGAAGACTGTGATGGGACAAGGATGAGGTATTTCCCCAGCACTGTGTAGAACAAGTTAAAGATTTACTGGTTCCGGCAGACAGGAAAATCACAAAAAAAAACCACCCCAAAATAATTTCCATATCCTAAAATCCAGGTAACTTCTAAACCTAGTCACTAGTAAAATAAAAATAGTGGGTTTCAGCCTAAGCTGTTACATTTTAGCAAGTTTAAGCCATCGGAAACAGAGATTTGTATTGGAAAGTTTTAAGCAACTCTAAGTTTAGATAACAATTATAGGTGCTATACAGACATATAGGTGCTGTACCCTGTAAACAGACATTTCTGAGAAAATCATCCCCAAACTGATATGCAATCAAAACTGTCCACAAAAAGATGTTGATCATTTATATAATGGTAGCTGTCTTGAAAGAAACATGAATGATACCGTCTTGAGAAGCAGACTGATCAGATTCTGATAAAATTTTCTGAACTTGTCTCACTGTACTCCTGGCTTCCTCCAGCTCCTTCCAGATCAAAAAGATATCTTCACAGACACCAGCTACTGCAAAAGAAATAATAAATAGATAATAATAAAATATAAATAAAATAAATAAAATAATAAAAAATAAATAAAAAATCCAGTTTTTATACAATTTCCACTCTTTATAACACCTCAATCACCACAAAGCCAATGGTATATTCAGATGTTGCCATATAACCTTGTTTTCTCGACATCCCATTGCAATGACAAGTGCTGCTCTCTGACAGACTTCAAAAAAGGGCTCAAAGCTGGCTCCAGGAAATGAGAGGTGCTTAGTATGTTGGAACTAACCTCCAAAGTTAGCCACCGATTGTTCCCACAGTGGAAGCAAATATATTTCAACACTGCCAGAAAACAATAAGGAAACCTTACATTGAGATTCACTTGTTGCCCCCTCTACTTCACTGCAAAACTTGGCTCCAAATATTAAACACAGTTTTGACATTTTAAAGAGAAGACATTTTTGACACTTTCCATTTCCTAAAGTACATCATTAATTTTATTTAAATCTTCTTTCCCTGATGACTATCTGACGAAATTTTGCTAAAGATAAGTTTATATTTATCCCAACAATTCTCATCCGTCATAAACAAATGCTACCAAAAAAAAAATTTTACCACCAGGCTATATTGTCTAAAACATGGAAAAATCCAAAGCTGGAGAGATAATTTCAACAGATATGTATTTCTTGATGAAAATAATAAATACATTATTTATTTCAAAATGAGAAACCACGAAAATTGAGACCCCTTGTATACCTAAGCACTATGATCCCTATTAAAAATGTGTTAAATTAGATTAGTCTCAGAGTTTAAACTGCAATATAGGACAATGCAGAGATACTGCGTGCAGTGTTACAGTAAAAATATAAAAGAAACTGATTCATCAGCTACCCTAACTAGAAATATAGGCTACAAACTATTGCAGATCACAACTTATTAATGAATTGCACATAAAAATGCTGAACAAGGCAAACTGTATCTTATCATTCCGTGGTTCAGTGACTAAACCGTGATGGTTCACTGTATGAAAGATAAGACATGGAAANTGATAAAATTTTCTGAACTTGTCTCACTGTACTCCTGGCTTCCTCCAGCTCCTTCCAGATCAAAAAGATATCTTCACAGACACCAGCTACTGCAAAAGAAATAATAAATAGATAATAATAAAATATAAATAAAATAAATAAAATAATAAAAAATAAATAAAAAATCCAGTTTTTATACAATTTCCACTCTTTATAACACCTCAATCACCACAAAGCCAATGGTATATTCAGATGTTGCCATATAACCTTGTTTTCTCGACATCCCATTGCAATGACAAGTGCTGCTCTCTGACAGACTTCAAAAAAGGGCTCAAAGCTGGCTCCAGGAAATGAGAGGTGCTTAGTATGTTGGAACTAACCTCCAAAGTTAGCCACCGATTGTTCCCACAGTGGAAGCAAATATATTTCANNTTTAAATCTTCTTTCCCTGATGACTATCTGACGAAATTTTGCTAAAGATAAGTTTATATTTATCCCAACAATTCTCATCCGTCATAAACAAATGCTACCAAAAAAAAAATTTTACCACCAGGCTATATTGTCTAAAACATGGAAAAATCCAAAGCTGGAGAGATAATTTCAACAGATATGTATTTCTTGATGAAAATAATAAATACATTATTTATTTCAAAATGAGAAACCACGAAAATTGAGACCCCTTGTATACCTAAGCACTATGATCCCTATTAAAAATGTGTTAAATTAGATTAGTCTCAGAGTTTAAACTGCAATATAGGACAATGCAGAGATACTGCGTGCAGTGTTACAGTAAAAATATAAAAGAAACTGATTCATCAGCTACCCTAACTAGAAATATAGGCTACAAACTATTGCAGATCACAACTTATTAATGAATTGCACATAAAAATGCTGAACAAGGCAAACTGTATCTTATCATTCCGTGGTTCAGTGACTAAACCGTGATGGTTCACTGTATGAAAGATAAGACATGGAAAAATGTTGTCTTGGAGTGACTTTATGATGCATCCTGTATCACCTACTCTATGCCCAGAAAATGAATCATATGCCTTTCTGTGCCTTTAAAACGAGCCCAAGAGGGGAGAGAAAGAAAAAAATAGCCAGAGGAACTTTTTCAAAGCAGTTCTGTGCTTCAAGGTCACTACTCCTCTCTGTTGTTCTTCTGCTGTGGGGAGACACCTGCTGCTGCTGCAGAGAGGGGAGGAAGCACCTTCCTTGCTTTTTGGCCAGCTCTCGGCTATGTTTCTCTGGAGAGAGACGGAGAGTTCAACTTGTTTCCTTGGGACTTCAGCTTTTCTCTTCTTCTCTTCTGGACTGTTTCAACATCAGAACGCATCAGAAGAACCTTCCACCAAGGCCCTGGAGGTGGGCCCATGCCGACCCAGCTCTGAAGAGGACAGAGACCACAGCCACAAAAGGACTTTAAAATCCTCCAGGTTTCTCTCCACAGCAAGAGATTTTATTATTTAGAATTATCACTCTTTTCCTGTGTATTTGTTAAATTAATAGTTTTGTTTCTTCTTCACTTTCCTCCGAGGAAATTTTTTTTCCTGAACCTGGTGGGGGAGAAGTGGCTGTAATCTGCCTTATATCAGAGGATATAAGATACACAATATTAGAGGATATTGTCCTCTGAATTTGTGTCAAACCAGCACACTTGTCTACAAGTACAAAGTAGGCTACCAGTAAACGAACAAGCCCGATCATTTTGTTCTTTGATAAATCTTCCAGGAATAATAATAAGAACTCAATTTTAATTATGAAATGTTTCAGTTTCCAAGAAATATTTTGAATTGTGTTATTGTACACTGCCATCTCCTGGGACCTTCCTGCATTTCAAAAACATCTGTTGCAGCCATTAGGACAAAGATCAACATTTCCTAAATCACAAAAAGCTTTAGCAAGGCAGATCATTCTACAGCATGAAACACAAAGAGAGAAGAAACCTCAGTCTGTAATCATTACTTGTTAAATGTAAGAAAAGTATTCTCTTCAACTATTTCAGAAAGAAGTCAGCTTTTATTTTATAAGCAATCTCTCCCCAGAAATGCAAACACATGCATTCACACCATGCATGCACATAGTTCTAAGTTTAAGGATGTTAAGAATGCAATTCCAGTGGCAATTCCACTGTCTCCAACTAAACCTGGATATCCTCCACAAGCTGTCAATTACTGTCACCCAGATTTAATTTTATTAATATTTTTATTGAAATTTTTGAAAATATTGAAAGAAATATGTATAGTTCAACTACCTCTAAAACAATAACAATTATATCATTCTGTTGCTTCATTTCCCCTTAAATTGATGCTATGGACTCATCAGTTTTATAGGATTATTGTTACTGTCCCCATTAAGATAGATGTAGTGAATTGGTATTACATGAGAAGGTTTTTTTTTTCTTATTTATGCTTGCAGCACAGCAAAGTAAAACTGCATGCCCTTTCAAAGCAAATATGCTTGATGTCACTTGCTACAGGGGACAAATGCAGACACCAAGAATTGTACATTGGGAAATTTCAGTTGCTTAGAAAACCTTTTTTCTGACAACACTTTTTCCTGGATTCAACTGGGTGAGAAGCCTGCAAGCAGTGATATCTGCAGCAGCTTTCTCTCTCTACACAGGAAGCTCAGCTGCACCTCTACCTCAGCCTCTTTTCCCCTACAGCTAAGGAGGAGTGGAAAAAAAAAACCTGTCTTTAAAAACCAAATCCCCAAAATCAAAACCTACATACACATGCAAGGCATAGTACCTTCCAGCTGTGGCTCTTAACTGTGGCTCATCCCTCAAAGCATATTACTGGTAAAGGGCCAAGAAAGCATGAACCTCACTTTGATTTAAATTCCCTCTGCTCACACTTCAGATGTGCCATTTTTTGAGGACCACCAACCAAAGAAAGTCACCCCTCTGGAGGGTGCAGTTCACAATCACTCCAAGCCCACTGTCTCTTGCACATATTCAGGCACCCATGTCCCAGGAATAATCTTGTCTTTAAAAATTACTTTATCCGGGGAGAGAAAGGGCCCTCCTGGTGCCCCCTGCCATGAAGCACTTCCCCATGTGCCCTGGATGGCAGTGTAACAGCCAGACCTCTGGAGACTCCCTGGTTCTGATTCAAATCCCACTCCACTGCAGTGGCAGGAGGGTGGCCACCAGTCCCACGCGAGGTGACCAGCTCAAACACCCTGCTGCGCATGTCCGGCCTGCACCAAGCGCGGTCAGCTTCACTCAGCTCTCCCCGCAGCCATCTTAACCCTGCAGAGCGCCTCACCCTCGGTAATGTTCCAGGAGTGCCCTGCCCTTGGCTAAAGGTGTTTCTGCTCTGGAGAAGGGAGGCCCCGGAAAAGAGGAAGAGGATGAGGAAGGGTGTGGGGAAAGCCTGTGGCAAGGGGCAGAAGCATTTTGCTGACAGCAGCAAATTGAGAAGCAAGACGTTAGATCTAAGCAAAACCACAAACACATTTGCACATGTACACGGAAACTCATAACTGCCCTCATTTCCATTTCCCAGTTATTTAACTGGCAGATAATCTCAAAAGAAGCAGCTTCTCCACATGTACCTCTCCACAAACAAACTCATCCGGTTTGACAAGTCACTGTAACCTATTTGATTTCCATATTGCTAATGAAATAAGCCTATATTAAAAAAAAATCCTACAAAATATCTACAGTATCTTTGAAACAGGAAGCAAATACCAATACAAAAGCAAATAATGGAAAACTGAAGCATTTCTTACTGGTCTGATTATCTGACTTAGACCCTGGAAGCAAGCAAATCCAAATATAATGGAATAAGGTCTATTTGAAAATGAATTTGCTAGCAAGGGGAGATGGGTAAATTTATTTTCTTCACTGCCAGTCCCTTTCTCAGCCTCCACGTGGCAGCAGAACACAGCAATATACCCTGAAGCACTGATTTTTAAAATCTCCACTTAGAGGGGTATAAATGAAGGCACGAAGAAGCATAAGAGGGTAGTCCACAGCTTTTACCTGCATACCTGCCAGGTCAAACAGGACTCAAATTCTCTGCAGACCAATCCCGTCCCTCTTCCACTGGGCAAACGGACAAAGCAAATGAACTTTGTATCTCATGTGGTATCACAGAACAGCTATCTGCATCACTCTCTACACATTAGCAAAGAGATTTGCCAGGCCAAGGTTAGGCTGCAGAGACTAGACAAAACACACGCAAGAAAAAAGCAGAGGCAATGATCTTTGCTACAGCTTCTAGGCAAAGTAGCTACTCTTCAGTCATTATCCTGGCTCTCCAAAGGGAGGGTTCAATCTTTCCCATGTCAGAGTACATAAACAGTGCAGAGTTCATTGACTTCAATGTCATAAAGGGGAATGACGCTCTTACGCTTCCCTTTTTTACACACAACAACCTGAAATTTTCCCTGTGACGACCAGGTAAATGTGAAAAACCAAGCACACCTAAGAACAGAGACTTATACTGTTCACAAGAAGGTTAGACATTTCCCTGTTTGGATTTATCACACCAGTAAAATCCTGATTTCAGTCCATTTGCATTTTCTCTACACATGCCAGCTCATCTAATCCACCACACAGAAACCACTACACAGAAATTTAGTGTTTCATGTCAGCCACCGAGGACCCTCTGTTCTCTCCAGGATCTAGTTCAAAGCACCATTTCTTTTCAAGCCTTATGTAGCCTTTATCACCCTGTTACTCCAAGCAGATGACACAAATGTGCCCTTTTTCAGAAAGACATCTTTTCTCCACAGCTTCCACTATTCCTTGCCCTCTATGTCTTCAAGTTCCAACTTAAACGTCACCTCCTTTCCACTTATAATTTTAACTACATAACAAGATTGCTTAATTCTACAGCTTTTTGCAGATGAATAAGCTGCACAAAGAATGCAGGCAGAAGTGATAACAAGGAAGTTAGTGCTGGATGAGTAGATATTATCACATTGGTGAAATTAGGCTTTATGTAGAAGAATTTCTGTGCCATAAGTAAATCTGAGCCTGCCAGCATAAGGACCTTAATTCTTTAATGAGTTACACCTGTTTTGATCTCGAGCACCCACTCAAAATAAGTGTAAAAGAATTCAAAATTGTCAGTTTCTCACACTTGCTTTCTAAATGTCTGCTCAAGATGCAAAATAGGGGAGAACTGAGCTCTTATCTGAAATTTTAAATAGTTCACTTCTAACTTGTTTTGGTTAAGCCGATGAAAAGGAGTGAACATGAAGATATCCCACATTTGCAAAATGCTTCAGTGGATACCCAGAAACTATCAGATGTCCTTAAAACAGCTTTTCCAGTCCATAAAACATGGTTATGAGTTTCAGTTTCCAGCTGTTGCATTTGTGGTGCAAAAAGGAACATAATCAAAACATTCCTATGCCTCCCTTTATTTTCTAGAAACACCACATTTGGAAGATTAAATCTCTGGTTCATTCTCTATTTATTTCCTTGTGTAGTTTATGCCACACATCCAAGAACCAGTTTCAGAGCCCATTGGTGAGTAATCGACACTTTTATTTTTATTGCCTTATTACTATACCCTTGAAGGAGTCTCTGAAACAAGAGAAATCAGACACAGACCAGAAAAATGTCTTCAGTGTGTTTTCTTTTCTGAAAGGACTTAGATTCTGCATATGACTGAAATACTCCAATTGGCTGCCAGTGATGTCATGACTGTGCTTGTAATACCCAGTAAATGCAGAAAGCTAATTGTGTTCCTTTTTAATGTGCAAATTCTACTCCATAATAGCAATAAGACACAACAGAAAATGCACTTCAAGGGGATTACTGCCCTTTTGAGCGATTAAAGCTTTTCAGCTTTAGAAACAGTGGTGAGGAAGTAATTTCAGTCATATAGGAGCTCTAGGCTCATCTATTGAAACAGCCTGACTGCCCCAGGGGAAGAGGGAGCCAGCTCCCCCTATGTATAACCCCAAATGTGGTACAGCAAGAAAGCACTCATGGCAGACTGAAGGCATTATACTGCTCTGCATTAGTATGAAACAATAGTGTTTTGAAGCAGACTCTGCTGTTGGTTTCTAAACTCTGCATGGATGAGGCGTGAGTGTCCCCTCACAACTCAAAAAAGCAGGTGATACCTCACCCCTTTATTTCTGGCCCCCCACAATGGTTCTTTCTCTTGTACTGTTATAATCATGGTCCTAGTGAAGGATAGGTTAGTACGCAAGAAACGTGATTACAACCCAAATACGGGCCAGTTAGTCCAAGACTGACTAGCAGCCTTATGTGAGCCACCAAATCCACCTTATGCCATATTTGCCCTAAGAATGAGAAGAGAATAACACTGTTCTACCTTTGGGGCAACAGCAATGCCCCCAGCATAAGGCAGGGGGTGAGTGTGGGTGTGTGGGTGGGTGTCTGTGTTAAGCCATTAGACTAAAAACGCCTTATGATTCCTGATGTCTAAAATTAATATTTTTTTTTACTGTCCTGCAGAGAAAGACATCAGATTTGACACACAAAGCTTCACTTCACAAGCCCCTCTCCTCCCACCCTGGCGGAAGCCACAGTCCAGTCCCACTGAACACTTACCCAGAGGAAGTAGCACTGTGACTAATGAGAAACACACTGAGCTTTCTGCCCAGCTCCACCCACCAGTGAAACTGGTTATTTTTGTTGTTTCCTCCTGGTATTTTTTCTGTCATTTCTCCCACCATCACTTTGCACTGCCTTCTCTACGGTCACTTTACTGTGCTTTTTGCCTGTCTTTGTGATAAATTCTTGGGAGAAGCAAGTAAATCTCATGTTGATGTAATCCCTTACATTACCTATGAACTTGGCCTATATTGATGTGGTTGTTGCATCATATAATCTGCCACACTATTCCTCCTCCTTCCTACCATTTCTCTATACATTTCCACAAGGTCACTGGCATGATAACACAAGTAGTATTCTTCATATTCCTAAATAAATTATCTTCTTCTCCCTTTTTTTTTCTCTTCTCTTTCATTCTCGCATGCACATCCTTTACTCCCTTTATTTTTCTCTTTTCCCTGCCCTCTCCTTCCCACCCAGAGAACTTCTATTAGACCAGTCCTGTCCTCACCCCACCCACAGCCACAGGTTTCTTTTGATTTTACACTCATCAAGTTTGTATACTACATTTCCATTTTGACATCTAACTGATAATATCAGTATAATCTTGGGGTTTATATTGTCTACCTAGTGGAATTCTTCCTTTCACTTTTCTGGAGCTCAGGGCAATTACACTTTTTCCATCCTCTTCATATTTCAGTGCAGGTTCAGCAGCATCTCTATAGTCATTCTTCTCAGCAAAAGCATGGAATCTGTAACATAGAATGAGTTTCCACCAGTACACAAACTACATAAATACTTCTGTAATGTTAAAGAGATGTTTTTCACACATACAACTTCAGAATTACATCTAAAGCTTCAACTACGATAAGATTATTAATATCATCAAAATTTTTTATTACATTTATGTACTTTCTGAAGTCTTCTGATGTAGAATATCCTTTCTTTTTGATATTAGTTACTACAAGGTACCTTACTCTTCAATTTCCTGGAAATCTATTTTTAATTAATGCTTTTAACAGGCTGAGCAGGCATGTAATTTGAGATGTCTGAGATGACACTAACACCTTTTTATCAGATTATCCTCCCAGTTGAAAGCCTAACAGGAACATTTATTTCATTATCAACATACAAATCAGGATGACAAGCAGACTTCATTTATCCTCACTGTCAAAACAGAGAAGCTCTGAAAGCAGGAAAAAGATGCATTTCTAAAACAGAACTACACTAAAACAGGTTCAAGCCATGAAAAGCCCGTGAACTTGGCTGTTCCTGTCTATAAACTTATAGACAGTTATTGGGCAAATATCCACCAGCAAGTTATTAACTGTCCCTGTAAGTCTCTGCACAAAAGCTAGACTCATGTAAAAAGATGACAGTGAGAATCGTATCAAACAAAACAACTTCTCTCAGCTCCCTGCCACAGCCCTTTTTGCCTGTCTCTACCATACAAGAAACATTCACTTTCCTTTAATAAAGAAGGTACAAACACTGCCAAAAGAAAATGAGGGATAGTGGGATAGTGACTGGCAATGTACCTAGCACCATAGAGGTACCATGCTTCTAAATGACCACAGTCATTTTAAACACACATCAGACCAGAGCAAACATAACACTTTTGAAACCACAGTCTTGTTCTTGGCAGATGCTCCCATCTCCTAAAAGCTATTTCTAAACACAGATGGCTATAAAAGAGCTAAGCAGCTGCCATCTTACCAATTGCTCGGCTGTCATTTGGGAGATTTCTACTGTTGGAGGGCTTCCCACTCTTGCACAAACAGTGAAACAGAGAAAGCTAGTAGCCATTTCACAAGTCTGTAACTGTACAGTGACTTCTGTTATGCAGACAAACACCTACTGACTCGTACTGCCTTCCTGCTGTTAAACATGAGTTTGGTCTTATGGGTTTTGTATTTGTTCATTTGTTTTCCTTATTTTGATAACAGAATCAGTATTTCAGTCGCTTTATCCATTTCTACCGAAGGCTGATTCTCACCACATGGCTGATTCCCAGGATAAACCAGTCAACAAGCCATGTGGAATATATTAATTTCCACCAACTATATCAAAAGGATGCTAGAAAGCATGGTACAGAACTGGTTTTCCACACAACCAGGCCAGAAGAATAACACCCCATCAATTTTCTGTTATTCCATGAGCAGCTCATTTAGGACAGGCATTTCCTTTCCACTACGTCTCCATGTCACTTGATCCAGCAAAACTCTAGATAGTTTTCTGGTGCATGTGGATACTACTAATGTACAAAGCAACACAATAAAAACTTACTTCCATTTATGTTGTGACCATTTCCCCTGAACAGTTTTCCAGACTCAAGAGAGAGGCAGATGACAGACAATTTTGGGCATAAAAAGGGAATGGCCTTTCTCCAAGCCAGTGAGAATACACACAGAAAAAAGCTGCTCTGTTTAGGTAGGGTCTGCATTCTAGTCATATCTCTTAAGACTATTTCCCCCTCCCCAGATCACATACTGAACTGCTTTGTCTCATTTTCCTCATGGATTATATTCAGGTATGTCCCAATACCATTCCTATCAGCAAAGCACTGCATGAGTACCAAAATATTTACCGTCCTTCTCTATCATACCTGCCAGAGGCCAAGTGGCTCAACTCCTTCAGAAAAATAATGGTTTCATCTTCCCTAGCATTGAAAGACACCGTGTTGACTGGACAGGAGCCATCTGAAACCTTCTCAAGGAGTAGCTGCTTCGTGTCCACTGGAACATCCCCCACAGCAAAGTAATAAACAGCTTCGACCTGTCATTAAACAGAAAAAAAAAGGTAATTGGAAGACACTGTTTTACATAAATGTCTGATACTTATTCAAGCACTGTCCTGTGCTCAGTATTGGTAGGAAAATTTGGTAAAACTGATGTATTTCTTGGGCTATAAGATTTTCAGACCTTTGTTTCTTCCTCTCGTTTATGCTAGTAATTCAAAGGAAGGCCACACAGAATTTCCTCAAGTGAGACAAGAACCTGTCCCACAGTCCCTGGGTCTGATTCTGCCCAAGGCAAGCCTCTTTCTACAGAAAGAGGGGTGTAAGGAAGGACAACTGCATTAGTCAGAAAAAGCCTCTGTGCCATATGCCACTTTTATCAAGAGACATGCTATGTTGGTGCCTTGCCAGGGCTGAAAAGTAGGAACTTTTATACCAGACATAGTTTTACTGGCAACATGTATTCTGAGGTTAGGAAAGATGGCAGTCAAGGCAGGTGATTGCCCCATTCTGCTCTGCACTAGTGCACCCTCACCTTGAATACTGTGCACAGTTTTGGTCACCACAATATAAGAAAGACACTGAAGTATTGGAGAGCATCCAAAAGAGAGCAACAAAGATGAGCCTTGAGGGGATGATGTATGAGGAGTGTCTGAGGTCACTTGGTCTGCTCAGTCTGGAGAAGAGGAGACTGAGGGGAAACCTCATGGCAATCTACAACTTCCTCATGAGGGAAAGAGGAGGGGTAGGCATTGATCTCTTATCTGTGGTGAGCAGTGAGGGAATGACCTGAAGCTGTGTGAGGGAAGGTTTAGGTTAGATATTAAAAAACATTTTTACACAGAGGGTGGTTGGGCACAGGAACAGGCTCCCCAGGGAAGTGGTCACAGCACCAAGCCTGACAGAGTTCAAGAACCATTTGGACAATGCTCTCAAGCACACCGTGTGACTCTTGGGCATGGTCCTGTGCAGGGCCAGGAGTTGGGTTCGATGATCCTGTGCGTCCTTTCCAACTTAGCATATTCTGTGATTCTGTGATTATTTGAATGCTACTGCTAGTATTTACAGATAATTTGTATTTTTTATACTTCCCAAGGCAGAGGGAGTTTGACAGGTTTACTAAAACCACACACACTTATATTCTGAAAATGTTACTGCAAGAAGAGAGAGAAGATGAAGAAATGTCCTTTAGTTATTGCTTGAATATTACATTTTGAGGGATTTTATGTTACCTGCACTTATCCATGTAACAATCCTCATGGTGACTATGTTTCCTGAATTTTCACCATCATTAAAAACAAATGTAACAAACAGAGATCCCATGATGACTTTAAAGACAATACGTACAGTATATCAGCCCTATATCAGCTGGAACATACCAGCTGATAAATACCTGATAAATAGTTGTTTAACTGAAAAAATACACTTGAATACACTCACCTCCGTGCCCAGTATGGAGTGGATCATCCTGGGAACTATGCTAAGGCACATGGAAAATAAGAAGCCAACAGGGCCTCACTAAGGGCAAACAACCCTGACGAATTTGGCAACTTTCTACAACAGGGTTACTGACCCCATCTACCTGGACTTTCATCAAGCATTTGACACTGTTCTGCACAACACCCTTGTCTCTAAATTGGAGAAATGTGGATTTGGTGGATGGACTACTAAGTGGATAAGGAATCGACTGGATGTTACACTCTAAGGCTTGGGGCAAACAGTTTGATATCCAAGGAGAATGTCCATGGTGTTCCTGAGGGGTTGATATGAGGACTGGCATTTTTTAACATCTCTGTCAGTGACACGGGCAGTGGGAACAACTGCACCCTCAGCAAGTTTGCCAAGACCACCAAGCTGTGTGGTGTCTGATGCACTGGAGGGAAGGGATGCCATCCAGAGGGACCTGGACAGCTGGAGACATGCAACCAAGTGAACTTCATGAAGTACAAGGCCAAGTGCAAGGTCCTGCTCCTGGGTAAGGGCAATCCCAAGTTCAAGCAGAGGCTGGGTGGAGAATGGATTGAGAGCAGCTCTAAGGAGAAGGACTTGGGGGTGCTGGTTGATGAGAAGTTCAACATGACCCAGCAACGTGCACCTGCATCCCAGAAAGCCAACTGTATCCAAGGCTGCATCAAAATCAGCATGGCCAGGAGGTCAAGAATCTGCCCCTCTACTCTACAGCCATAAGACTCTTCCTGGAACACTGTGTCCAGCTCTGGGACCTCCAAAATAAGAAGGCTTGGACTTGCTGGAGTAAGTCCAGAGGAGAGCCACAAAGATTATCACAGGGCTGGAGCATCCTTCATATGAAGACAGACTGAGATGATTGGGGCTGTTCTANTCAAGCAGAGGCTGGGTGGAGAATGGATTGAGAGCAGCTCTAAGGAGAAGGACTTGGGGGTGCTGGTTGATGAGAAGTTCAACATGACCCAGCAACGTGCACCTGCATCCCAGAAAGCCAACTGTATCCAAGCTGCATCAAAATCAGCATGGCCAGGAGGTCAAGAATCTGCCCCTCTACTCTACAGCCATAAGACTCTTCCTGGAACACTGTGTCCAGCTCTGGGACCTCCAAAATAAGAAGGCTTGGACTTGCTGGAGTAAGTCCAGAGGAGAGCCACAAAGATTATCACAGGGCTGGAGCATCCTTCATATGAAGACAGACTGAGATGATTGGGGCTGTTCTATTGCACACAGGTAAAACCTTATAAAATGAAGGCCTTGTTACCTTTGTAAAATCAAGGCTCAGGCCTGTTACTTTGCCTAAGTAGAAAAGGACTGTGGGAAAGAGATTCAGCTGAATTAGGGGTAGAAAAACATGTTGCGTGACTGTCACATGTTCACTTTGTGGTGTATGGTGGTTGGTTGAATTATGTTTGTTATGCTTCAAAACTATGTAAACTGATAACTGGCTAACTGCTTTAAAAGGCCGGGTTTTTGCAATAAAGTAGCTCTCCTCTGCACCTGCCTGGGGACTCTGCATCGCTTCTTATCACAACACTGTTCAGCCAGAGAAAAAAAGGCTCTGGGGAGACCTTACAGCACCTTCCAGGACCTAACAGGTCATGAAAGTTGGAGAGGGACTTTTGACAAGGGCAAGGGAGAATGGCCTTAAACTGAAGGATGGTAGATTTAAATTAGATGCAAGGAAGAAATTCTTCACTATGAGGGTGTAAGGCACTGGGAACAGCTGTCCAGAGAAATCAGGAATGCCTCATCCCAAGAAACATTCGAGTCCGGGTTAAATGGGGCTTTGAGCTACCTGGTCTAGTGAAAGGTATCCATGCCTATGCAGGGATGTTGGAACTAAATGATCATTAAGTTGATAATTCCAACCAAAACCATTCTGTGACTCTATGATTCTATGAATATGACTAGGAATCCCAGGATGTGCACCACAAGACAATTATTTGAGACTGGGAACTGAGGCACTGAGGAAATGTTTCTGCACTCACATAGTTTCATGCAATAGTAAAGCAAATCCAGTATCACCTACAAGTGTGTTCATACATTTCAACTACTGCCTTCTAGCTCCCTGAGTAATTTCTGCATTTCAAGCTTCCTTCCTCGTCTACCTTTTGGCATCTTCCTCAACACTGGAAGATGTCTCTCCCAAGCAGCAACCCAATTTCAGGCTGGATCAGGCAAACTAATGAAGCAGCACCTTGCCACCTTGAACTTCTCTTGGATCTTGCAGAGGGTCAAGACACTCCATGTGGGAGGCAGGGGACTAGTTACAGACTCCACTTGCTTGGGAGCAAGCAAGCTGGTGTACTAGCATCACTGATAATTCTAGACAAATACCAAGGATAAAGAGAAAAATGAATGTGTCCTATTAAAGTGCAAGATTAACAAAATACTTACTAGCTTTAGAAAAAGGTACACAGAAACAAAAAGAACAAACTCTTGCACCTATTTGTGTTGTAGTTGTTTTACAAAGATCCCTGTCTGCCTTCCTCCAGCTAAAAAGCTATCTAAACCTGCACACAGATCTCCCAGATGAGACCCAGTCCTTGGACAACACCATGTTCCCACTGCATTTGCTGGAGAGGTTCCTGGCCCAGAGGAATGCATGCATATTGCAAAAGAATTTTTCCCTGTGTTCCTTCAGATTCACATCTTCTCCCTCTCCCTTCTAAGACTGTCGTTAATTCATAAACTTGATATTCAAAAAGAATAGAAATTTTCACACTTCCTCCAAGGGATTTACTGCCTGCCTCTGCAACTTTTAAAATGCTGACATTTATTTGGCATAGCTAATACAGGATCAACCCCTCACAAGAAAATTAAAAAAAAAATTGTGAACTACAGATAGTTCACTCTACTTAAGTACAAACCCAGCAATGACATATCACAATGGAATTGTTCCTTTTAGGTTAGTGGGGAAAGGTTAAAACCTTTCAAGTGAGTCCTTCATATTCTGAAAATTTTAATTATTCATTTAAATAGGCAAACAAACTTCATACAAGAACAGAAAGGAGAACAGCATGAACAGTTCCTCATAGTCTTGATCTTGGTGGGGAGGTGTTTTGGATGAGTGATCCACAATTCATGGACTGGTACCTGTACCGAACTAGAGGTTAGACACTGTGGATGCATTTGTGGCAGGTAGAGCTCAAAGGACTGCAACATTACGGCAGACCGATCTTGAGCTTGAGCTTGGGATTGACGAGTCATATGAAAAGGAAGTCTAAGGAGTCACCACACATGGGAAGAAAAGACCAGCCAAAGGAATGACAAGAAAAGCCATGTCTAGGACAAAAAAAAAAATAGAGTTATTGTTTTGAAGCAACTTCTGTGGATGAAGCCAGTTCTTGGGAATGAGTTATTTATGACTATTCAGTAAGTAGACAACTTTTGCCTAGGACTGAATGGGGTATCCCCCATCTGCACTACAGTGAAGGTTGCACTTAAGTGAACTGTCAATTATGAATGATAATGACTCTGTTTAGGAGCACTTGAAGTTTGTTCTATGTTAAGCACCTGCCACAACTGACTCCCCCAGATTGCCTATTGGCCCACCAATGTCTGGAAAAATAACAATAGATGTCTCACTGTCTGACAGATTTTAATTTCTGTTTATTCAAACAGAGACCCACCAGGTCCAACAAGACTTTTTTCAGTGCTGAAATCTAAATACAATTTTTTCGATGTGGAAATCTAAATACGATTTTTCAGTTAGGAAAATCAGTATTATACTGCAGACTGAAAATGCTAATAAAATTTCTGGAGGGGTCATTTAAAAAAGCGTTCATAAAAAGAAATCTCACTGATGAACAATTTGTTCCTTACTCAGTTCCTTTTTAATATTAGTTTCCAAACATAAAGGTTCATCTGGATGAGAATCCAGCAGCATAGGGAACCAGAAGGTACCTCAAGCAAAAAGTTCTTCTCCTTCAAACAATGTCCCAGAAAGAGGTTTACAACCAGAGTTACAACCAGATCTGTGCACAGGGATAGATGTTAATGGCAGTGAAAACGAATGACTATGCTCCACAGACAGTAGGCCACATATTCAATTAAACTTAGGTGTTAGAGAACTGAAAGAATATACATTGTAAGGATTGTAAGTTACATTGTAAGGAAATGTCATAAAATACCTCTTTAATAACACAAGTTTTAAGTGACTAGCTCAAATGTTGCCATCTATGTTTCATTTCTTGTGACTCTGCTTTAATGAAAAAAGTAATATGGTACTTTTAGAAATTAACAGCATTTAATTGCAGGAATAACTGTGCATGCTTTGTCTCTGTCCTGGAAGAAAGTCTAGCTATCACCTGGCTGATGAAAAAGGATTTGCGTAGCCCTATCATGAGCTAATACCTACATAAATCTCTGTACTATTTTGAATTTGCAATATAAATTTTCATTAGCAAGTTGGATACATAACAAAATAAAAATGGTTTCCCTGCCTTCAATAATGTTGGCAGTAGAAATTTTCTCATAAACTTGAAGCCCTGAAAAACTTATATGGCAAAGAAAATGGAAGGGAAGATGTTTTCTCTTTCCCTTAATGACTGAATGTTATTTATGCTGGGTACTCTACGAAAGAAAATAAACAAGTTTCTGCATTCAAAATACAGTACATTTACATAAAAAGACAATCATTAAGCAGAGTATGCAGCTACACTTGAGGGAAAAAAAGACTTTCCAAATGCTGTCATTAATATTTATCTTTGCAACATTGATCAGGGCAAATCATAGCAGTCAGCCTAGCACTGAATATTCTTGGATTTACTCAAGACTTCTGAAAAGATGTATGAGCTTACCGCTTCATCACCCATGGCTTCCAGCAGAGCCTCAGCAGAGCTGGTATGGCTGACAGCTGTCATATGGTCCAGCTTCCAGAGCCACATAACTGCAGACTTTACAGTATGCTCAGACACAGGAGTACATTTCTGTTGCCACTTCATAAGATCCTGAGCAGCCCTGAAAATGAGATTAACTATAAATCAGAAACAGTGAGAATCATGCTGGCAGAACAAGAGAGTGGAGCTCTGCTATTGTTACAATTCTTTTATATTCTTAAGTAAGAATTACAATATGCCACAGATACTAAATCTATACTTCCAATAAAGGAAGCAGATAAAAAAATAAAACCATTAGAAAAATACCATAATTTATAAGATTTTTTTCTCAGATAATTGTTTCCAAAGTTGGGTCAGGAGAGATAAAGTATTCTTAAAAAGAGTTCCTGATTCATAACTCTCCTTATCAAAAAAACTCAATCAGGTTTTTAAAATATGTGCATAAAAAAATGTGTCTTCTACAGGTCTCATTCCTCAACTTGCTCCATGACCTTTGTGTCAGACCATTTTAACTGACACCTTTTTTTGTAGTAGAGCTGATCTTTAGCTACCCATCAAAAATAAAATTTGTGATACTAAGCTTTTTGGTATTTTAATTGATAAAATACTGTTGTCTTAATGGAGGAACAGAAGTACAAAGCCAATGAGCACTTCTGCCTGTGCACTTGTACATAAAAAGGCAGAAAGGAATTAAAAAAACCAACTGGTTTCAGTATCTGTGACATTCCATCAAGGACTATTTTAAAGAGTTTCCTGCAAATCTGAAAGATAAGTACGCTTCCCAAGATTCTTTTAAAGTAACAATTTATATGCTATATTGTCTTTTGTCTCCCTCCTGCAAAAACAAATTGATGACCATAATTTTTGCTTCAATTTTGACTTGGCTTTGCATTTCATTTTTAAAGAAAAAGTTCTCTGTTCTCAAAAACAATGGAAGTTATGTGTTTTGGATAATATCTTCTTTGGAAAATATCTACTTTTTTAACAGGCTGCCCCAAGAAGCTGTGGATTCTCCATCCCTGGAAGTGTTCAAGGCCAGGTTGGATGGGGCTTTGAGCAACCTGGTCTAATGGAAGGTGTCCCTGCTCATGGCAAGCAGCTTGGAACTAGATGGTCTATAATGTCCCTTCCAACCCAAACCATTCTGTAATTGTATTACTCTCCTTTTCAAATCTCAGCTGTGTCACAAACTAGAGAATTAAGACAGGGCACCAGAATCAAATCTGTAAGACAATGCTCGGGTAAAATAACATTAAGAATCACTGTGTAATTGCAAGTTAACATTGTGGAACCAATTTTAAAATTACATGACCTAATTTATGCATCATTTTTTTCCACTCATCTATCCCAGACCAAGCTTACACATTCAAACTGTCACGCATATATGAGAATTTCTGCAGATAGGTTAAGATTAGAATAGCCGCTTCTATTCTTCTAACTAAATGCAAATTCATTTACTCCTCTCAGGGAACACGGGCTTGGAAATCTTTTGTTATGGAAATCTACTATTGTTTCCTACTGCTGCAACAGATTTCTGTGACTATGGAAATCTATAGAAATACAAATGGCTACGCCTGTGCCTATGGCACTTTGGGAAGTGCACATTTAGCTGCAAGGCTGAAACCTGTAATGTCTAAAGACACAAGAATGCAATAGGTGGTCACATAGAACCTCAGTGTTTCACTAATCCTGCAACATCTGAAGGGTAGTACTGCTGTTGCAAATCCTTCTGATTCTGTAGAAGGCATGTGCCAGTATTTGGGTTCTGTTACCCTTTATCTGTTCTTCAAGGTAACAGTGGTCTTCTGTTAAATGGAAGTAGCAAGTTCAGAATGACTATGGGTGAAAATTGATGGGAAATCTACAGATAATAGCATGACATGAATCATGACAATTTCCAGTACAGACAGCACCTTATCCAAAGTGGTATAACATGCAACTCCTTTTTATTCTGCACCAATGGGCCAACATGGGTTTCTTTGTCCAGCCTGGAGAGATCTGATTGTAGCCTTTCAATGTTTGAAGGGACTAAGAAGAAAAACGGGGAGAGTCTTTTTAGTAGGGCCTGTACCAATAGGACAAAGGGTGATGGTTTTAAACTAAAAGAACCTATATTCAGACTAGACAAAAGGAAGGATTTTTTTACAATGAGGATGCTGAAAAACAGCCCAGAGAGGTGGAACATGCCTCATCCTTAGAAACAGTCAAGGTCAGGCTGGATGCCACTTTGAGCAATTTGGTGTAGTGGAAAATATCCTGCCCATTTGCAGGAGTGTTGGACCAAATCACCTTTAAAAGTGCCTTCCAACCCAAACCATTCTATGATTCTGATTTTGCTTACCGAATGAGGTTGAATCTGGCAATTTGGATCACCTGTTCCACAAGTACCATAGAAAGTGCATCCCGACATAGATCAAATTCAGTTGGAGCTGCAGTGCCAAAATCCAACACAATGACAATGCACTGTTCTTGAATCACTCCAAATATGTGCCGGCTCTCACTGGTTAACCATTCCATTCGCTGCTTATATAGCTCAATAGCTCCCATTAGACAATCCACAAAATGAAGAATCAGTTCTTTTTTGGCTGTCAGCTTTATTCAAATAAGGGAGAGAAGGAAATTGAATATCAAAACAAATAAAACAAATGCAGCCCCAAGCTTAGCACAGCTGCAATAGCTAGTTTGTAAGTGTCAGATATGCCAGCCAAGGTAGCAGTGAAAACAACGCATTTTCCTTCCACTGTTTCAAGAGCAAATACTTGACAAATGCATCTAAGCTATAAAGAAAAGGCACTGCATTTTGTCCTAATTGCTTTTCATAATCTTTTTATGTGAGCATGGGACAGTGCCAGTGGGTTGTCTGACTTGTCTGTCTCAAAACTGGAGCAATTAGAATGAGCTGAACACAGGCTAGGATGTAGAAAGGGCTGCAGAGCAGATGGGCGAACAAACAAGGACACAGAAACTTTGTACCTTCTTAGACTAGAACTTTGACTGGCTTTTAAAAAATTTTTACAGCAATACAAGGCAGCATACGGTTTGGTTTTAGGGCACTTCAATCTCCACCTTGTCTTTAGCATTTGAAAGGAAAATGTAAAATGTTTCTTGTTTGTACTATTATTTCACTAACAATGCCCAGCATTACAGATTAACTACTTGTGGGTACATGCTTAGGCAAATTTAGTTCAGATAAATGCAATCAACAACTAAAACTTCCCATACCTTTTCAGTAAAGAAAAATCTAGACTCAATATTAAAATTAAAACCAGCACATCCTCCCTATGAATGAGTGTATACACATTCACCATGACCTGTGAATCTAAAGCTGCACCACAGATTCTCCCAATAGCTCTGGCTCATGTGAGCTGATATACTGGTTGCCTTCTACCTCTAACTTCCTTTCCAGGACTAAGTACAAAACCTTGGAAATACAAATGTTTTTTAAGGAGAACATTTCTCAAGGAGAAGATATTTTGTGTGTCAGTCTGCACACTTCTCCCTCTCATTTGTATTTTTCTATGTTCTTTAACATCAGCTTGGGCCCTGTAATGTGCCTCCCAGATACAGAGTCTCAGGCAGTCTGCCAAAGGAATGTCAGCCTGGGAAGGAGCACTTAAAAATCCTGTTTCTCCTATGACAGTCAGATTCATATAAAGAAGTTTATTGCACTACACCAACCAAATTCCACCTTAAAATAAAGCAGTTTTCTTCAAATACCTTCTCACTTGTAGTAAGCAAGTGCAGATTTCCATTTCTCTGAGGGCCAGGAAACTTCCGACTGTCCAGCCTAATTTTATTCATGGCAGTTCATACCCATTTATTTTTGGACTAGCATGCCTTTTAGCAGAGAAAACTACTGCTTTGCCCTATCCCTGTAATTTGCCTTTCTGTAGCATTCAAGGGCAATAATACTACCTTTCTTCTGTCTTCTTTCAGGCTTATATTTCAGCATCAACCAAGCCCTTTTATAAGATGATCACTTCACTGCAGTTCATCCTACCAGCTCTTCTCAGTCCCTGCTCTGATCTGAATGGCTTTTTCTAAGCCTGTGCTAACTGTGTACAATATTGTACTCAATATCCTAAAGGAAATCTTACCAGATTTTATATAGTAGCAAAAATGTCCTTTCTGCTGCTCACAACATGTCCAAAGACTAGAAGACATGTAGATACTTTATATTGAATTAATGGGCACAAAATGAGGTGGAAAAGCTCCCTAAATGGTTCTTTACCCATTTTTAGGATCCATTTGTGCCTCGAAAGTGTCTCTAGTCATCAGAAAAAATGACAAGCCATTTGCTTTTGTAAAATCCTTTATAAATTAACTCTCTCCCTTCCACACTCACATGCACATCTCCTCAACCAGAATCCATCCTCTTAACAATGGGGCTGCCAGCAGCTGTTGCTAAGACATTCCTTAGAACATGAGCCTGGGCAGAGATCCAGCTAGCTGTCTCTACAGAATAGGCTGAGCCTTTTGTGACCTGCTGGCACTAAGCAAAGCACTGCTTTGCATTGGCAATGACAGTGCATTATGTCTTTCTATTTCAGCGTCCCCATTTGTTTTATTGATTACAATTTTATTTTTTTTAAATGCGTTCTGAGCATCTTCTCTTTAAGGGTTCCTTCTTTCAAGACAGGGTAGACGTTGCTTAGAAACTGCAATCTTGTCTGGAAAAGATTTACTGCAATGCTGCACCAAGGCAAGAGAGTAAGGCTTAGAAAGGAAAAAAAGATAGCTAGTTTTTCTACCGCTGATAGTTATCACTAACAGTTTGACAAAACAGAAAAAAAAATCAAAAGATAAAGTTTTCACAAAAAATATAAGTATTTGATGCCAAAGGAAGGAATTTTAGTCACATCATTTTGCTACAGTGACAATAACTTCCAAGCCCATAAGGAAGTTACCGCAAGTCAGCCACACTTACATTAAACACGCTGCCATCTTGTGCTCTCTTGTATTGAGGAAACAGACCATCTGCATACCGAGAAGCCACAGGTTTCCCCAAGGTGGTCACATAATCTACAGTAAAATTTAAAAAAAATAAAGTTGCTAATCTTTGGGATTACTTCAAACAGGTATTTTTCAGGCTGATGTGTATGTCATCCATGTGTGAGGCACATGCATCAGTATTGAGCTCTTGACACTAAGAAACTTGAGAAAAATTCTAATTCTGTTTTTGTTTTACAATTATTTTCTGGTTTTATCTATGATGGGGCCCTGAGGCTCTCAACCTCTGGCTGCATCTTCTGTTGTTCCTGGCTGCGTTCCCTGGCTGGACCCTAGACATGGTTAATTACCTTGCCCTGCTGCAGGACTGTGTCTTGTTCATTGAGGGCACTGCCTGGGCTGCAGTCCCTTTTGGCTCCTGGGTCACTTTCCACCCACAGAGCAGCCCTGCTTCTGCTGCTTCCCGCCAGTTTAGTCAGAAGTGAGGAAAAAACCACATGTAATTACTTATAGGGCAAAAAGCTACAAGGGACTTTAATTATTGTGAGGTTTAGGCAACCTCACAACAGGACTTGCAAATATTTGTCTATCAAACAAAATACAAAATCTGGTACAGATAATGCTGTTCTCTTACACAACTCAATGGGTGCAGAAGTGAGTGCATCTAAGGAAAAGGTTGCACTCTGCATTTTCAGTAGCTAGAAATCTTCTCCAGGATCTCCACTGATAGGAAAACATTAGGGGTGGGAATAGTGAACGTCATAAAGCAGTTATCTGTACACCATGCTGCCCTGCCAAGCTAGTACATTTTGCTCCTAACACTGTAACAACTTTAACCCTGCTTAACAGCTTCTTCTTCATCTGCAACACACAAGATATCAGGAACTGCACTGGTGATCTTTGAATGCCCCATGGACACAAGCCAGCCAAAATCCTAAATTATGCAAACTAGAACTATTGCTATACATTACAATTCCTACTTCTCAGGCAGCAAGCTGTTCAAAGAAAAGAATATATTACCATGCTCTGCAAAGCACCATTATGGCAGTGGTTAATAATTATTAGCAAACTCTTCCCCTCCAGCTGTCAGATAACTGCAAAGGAACATTTTTCTATAGTCTGACTTTGCATGAAAAGCAGACTGAATTCTAATTAAATTTAACCTTTTCCTTAAAGCTGGATACCTAGAAATAATATAATATTCCCAAGCACGTTTACTAACCCTGATGATCAATAGTAGATGGCAGATTATGGCATGGCATACATTATGTTTGCCATCTGAAAGGAGACAGAGATCTTATCATGTGTTATTTGAAAGAAAAAGATTAAGTCTCAGCAGCACCAGCTATTTCCCATCTACAGCTAAATTGGTGAGGATGTGAACTGAAGCCTAGGGTAAATAAACAGTACAGTTGAGTTCAGAAAGCCATTCTCAGACCCTAAGACCTTCTCCTATCAAAAGGAGATGGAGTTTCTCAGTTCTCTGAACTGGCAACGTCAGCAAATGTGGATACAGCTTCCATTTCTGCCATTATCATAATAGACAATGTGAAAATCTCCACTGTGTACATTGGGTGCAGAATGAGTGCGACCCTCTAGACTATTCAAAGTTGGGGGATTTATTATCCTATTATTGATTTGTCTTATACCTTTCCTGTGCTGGAATCCAATCTGGGACAAAATCTGGGACAGGGACAATTTGTTTCTTTTGAGACCATAACGTTGAAGCCATTTAGAAGATGAAACAAGGGATTGTACATCTGTTCTCCACTGACTGACAGCCAGTCTCTTTTCCTTCTCTTTTGATTTCTTCTTCTGGACCTCATGGGAATCTTCAGGATCTTGTCTGTGCTTTGAATCAAATGCATCTGCTGTAAAGACGAATGAGGGAAACAAAACATTTATATTTAAACCAATCAATTTCAAAACTGAACTAGATTAATTTATCCTTTCTTTACCTTTATTCCCTCCTTTCTTTACCTATATTCCATGGTCCACTATACACATATAGCTCACCTAGTTTTCTTTTTTTTTATACTGAATAATATTCTTAATCTAGAAAGCTGCTCTCAGTCCTACACATCCACTCGCTGTTATATCTTTTTATTCATCCATATACATTCACCTTCAATTTATTAAAGAAAATGTCCCTTATATGCTGAAATTCAAGCCCTGAAATCTAAGTCCAGTTTGCCAAATGGCAGTTCTTCCAGCTCCTAAGATGTCTCTCCTAAGTCTTGGAAATCAGAACACATAATAGGCATTTAAAAATTGTCAGACCATCACTATGTACACATTAGAAGTATCATGCAATAAACAAGTAGTTCCTAAAAATGATATGTTGAGCTCCTTGAATATAAGTAATATTGAATTGAATTGAATTGAATTGAGTATAAGCAATAGCATTGCCCCCAGAAGATCTTGACTTTATTCAAAGGCTGGTGAAATTCCGTCTGGTCACATCACTTGCCTCAAGTGTAAATGATGATTTTGTCAGTTTCTGCTCTGGGCTGTGATGGATCATGTGCATGCATAAGAAACCATGGACATGAAGGTCCAGGTTCTTTTTAAATTCTACAGGACATGGAACACACCTCAGCAGGGAAGTATGGTTTGCTAGGCTAACTCTACTTGCATTTGGCAGCAGAGGCAGCTCAGAGCCCAGAGTGCTGAGGCAGAAATGGAAGCAATGACAACAATAATGCCTCTGTTCCTCAGCACAGAGGTTCTAGGAGGACTTCGGTATTTCCTGTTCATTCCCAAAATACTCTGCATAGGCTAAGCTGGCTCTAGTTGATTAAATACCCTTGCTGTATCTAAGTTTACTTTCTGTGGACTTTGAAAATTTCTGTTCATTTTCCCCAGTACCAGCATCACCCAGTGTGTCCCAGTCCTCCATTGCCCATATACCATAAACTGCCCGTAATGTACTGCATGCATCAAACTGGCCCAAAATACAAAGAAAGGCATCTTTAATGCCTCCAAAATTACCTTCAGTCTACTATGGAATGTGATCAGAACTTCCAGCTAAATTCAAGTATTATAAACACTGACCTGGTTCCAAAGGTTCATCAGATAGACAGCTCCTCAGTTAACACTACATAAAGGAAATGAGAGCCTTATCTTCAGAAATCATCTTTCAGTGACAGGGTTTCTATACAGTGTAGACTGGCATGAGTTCTTTCACAGACATCAGTCCTACAAGCAGGATGCTGGGCTGGCATGCCTGTAGATGTAGAGGTTGGCATTTTACCAGCCCTCCTTTGCTCTGTGCAGAAGCAGCAGTGACAGATGTTAAGTCTAGAGAGAGGCAGGTGAAGGTTTGCAGCTGCTCAAGCTTTGAATATAGTCAGGCATTGTTTGTAGTCACTTGAACAGTCATTCCCAGCTTCCTTCTCCAAAAATACATAAAGGCCAGCACAGCACCCCATACACAGCCATCATTGCACACCACAGTGCTCCAAAGAAAACTGGAACTTACATAGGAAAACATGGAATCTATGCAAAAATAGTGATGAAATACTCACAGTCACTCCAGGCAAGTCTCTTAGATGGATTAGCAGCCATGATAGATCTCTTGACTGGCAGCTCCTCTTTCCTTTATTCTGAAACCCTGAGGAAACATTATGATTTACAAAAATTAAAATATTGCCATATTGGTCAATGTGAACTGGAGACCAGCTCCACATGCCCAGCCAACAATAAATGGCAGAAGGATGAGATCAGGATTTGCCTCAAGCAAAAAAATATTACAAACTAAAAAGCATAGCTACTTCCTATCTCAAGAAAGGCTGAAGTCAGATTGACAGGGATCCACAACCTCAAAAGTGGGAAATCAGGAAGTTGGTGATATTGTTTCCCTTTCTTCACCCTTAATTATCATAAAAAAGAGCCAATATGCTAGAAAAATTAGTGTGATGCTTAGGCCTGCTGTCAGCCAGTTGTATCATATTCTATCATTTTGCAATATACCTTACCTTTGTTATAGTCGTATTTATAAATAAACCTGAGAGTCTCTGAGATGCAATTTTGTGAACAGATTTATAACTTTGCATATAAGACTACACGATGATTCACAAAGAAAAGGAATTATGTGTGTGAATGTGGTATAAGGCTCAACTGTGAATAAGACAGCAGATGAACAGAAGACAAAACACCAGACAAAGGAAGGTAGCATACACTGGCTGAGTGTATTGCGTTGAGACATCATGCTTTGCCATTGACTTGGTTTTTCTTTTAATAAGCAGGATGAATAAATGAGGGATATTTATGAATCGCCAGCAGGCCAGCTGTTAGCCATTGTCATCAAGTGGTTTTTCCCACAGGAAAAGCAAAAACAGGATAAAATATTTAACCCAAAGACAGCCTTCTCCTTCTTTCTTCATTGCAGAATAGAACATGTTATTTATTCCTCATATATATATTATATGTTTAAATACCCATACAGAAACATTTAAAGCATTCCAGTCTTTCTCCTGCTCACAAAGAAAGACATAAACACTGTGAAGGGCAGGGAGGACTTTAAAAAGCAGGACTCTGTTCCGCACCCTAACACCCCAGGTGTTGTGCAGCACAACCCCTGACTAGCCTTGGCATGAGGGCATTAAAAGGAAACCCCTGCCACAGGAGAGGCATGGCAGACAATGCCTATAGTGAAAGGCCACACCAAGCAACAAGGCTTGTGCCATTTTTCTCTCTGAATGCAGAAAAAGTACCACAGTACTCTCACGGTAATAGCTGAGACACATTTCAGGCAGTAGCCTGCAACAGAGAATGAATCCCAGGTGCTAACTCATTTTCCAGATGCCCGGGGGTATGGCAACAGATTTTCCCGTTCCTTAGCCTCCTACACCACCCCCAGTTGCTTGAACAACACCTGGATGTGAAATGCTACCTCTGTACGAAAAGGAACATTCGAAAGCAGATGAAGCAACTTCCAATGGAAACAGTGAGTTTTACTTCTAGTCTTGGAACAGCAAGCTCAAAACCAATGATATCTGGGATAATCTTCAGCTCAAGATCTGAATCCAAACAGGTTATTTTCAAAAGGTGAACCAGAGTTAATCTGGGCACCTCTACCCTTTCCTCTCTGACCAGTGTAAACAAAATGCTGTAGCCGTAACCCACCACCAGCTCAAAGTGTATAATACATGTGCAGGTGGCAATGCTTGCTGAGGCCATTCCAGTGGGCTGCCTCGACAGCTGGGAATGCCTCAGGAAAGCCCACACACCTTACAGCCCAAGAAGCTGACCCACACACCACCTGAAGCACTGAACCCCAGATGAAGGGAGTGCAGGGGGCTGAGGGTAGTGGCTGCCCACTGCAGAAATGGAATCATGGAATCACAGCATGGGTCAGGTTGGAATGAACCACAATCGGTCATTTGGTCCATCTCCCTGCTCAAGCAGGGTCATCCTAGAGCACACAGAACAGGATTGTGTCCAGGATGTTCTTGAATATCTCCAGTGAGGGAGACTCCACAACCTTTCTGGAGCATCTGTTCCAGTGCCCAGTCACCTGCACGGTANCCCCCCCCCGCGCCCCGCTTTAAATATATATACACTAATGAGGTCCCTTCTCAAACAGGGCAGAGGTGTCACAGCAAAACCACAGCAGTGCCTGAGGAAAACGGGACGAGCGGGGCAAGGACCGGGGTGAGACCCGACCAGCGTGAGCCC
>VZTN01036276.1:34448-50734 GCA_013400515.1 Erpornis zantholeuca | reverse complement strand
GAGCCCCGGCCATGTCGCTCACCGGCGCTGCGTCCTCGCAGCGGCCACCTGAGGCAAGCGGCCGCGTCCCCGTACACACCGCATGGGAACGGGAGGGGAAGGGAAACCGGGGCCTCTGGGGTGAAGGACCGCGGCTCGGCGGCACACCCCTGCACTGGAGCCGACGCCGGGCCGCAGGTGCCCTGCGGCGGGACGGNCTACTGCCCCTGCCACCGCCCCCACCCTGCCCCCTCCCCTGCCACTGCTTCCGCGAAGAGACCCATGCAGAATAAATTCATCCTCAACAGGCGCCGGCACAACGCCGTGCATTCATTCCTTGGGGTGCCAGAAATACGCGGGTCAACTTGGAGAGTTACAGAAATCTATATATAGCAGATTCGAGCCTTCTGGTCTCGTTAATTCTTAATTTAGGCTAAACCGTTGACAATATTTATAACAAGAGCAGCCATGCATGTCCTTTATGTAAGTCAGAGGAACAATATACACTGGCTGGGAAATTGCTGTGCTCACACAATCACAGAATCGGTCAAGTTGGAAGGGACCACAGTGGGTCATCTGGTCCAACCTCCTAAAGCAGGGTCAGCACATTGCACAGGATTTTGTCCAGATGGTTCTTTAATATCTCCAATGAGGGAGACTCCATCCTCTCTGGACCATCTGTTCCTGTGCTTGGTCACTCCCACAGTAAATGAGTTCTTCCTCATATTTAGGTGGAACTTCCTGTGCATCAGTTTCTACTCCTTGCCTTGTGTCCTGGTGACTGGCACCACTGAGAAAAGCGTGGCTCCCTTCTCTTGGCATCCCCCCTTTAGATAATTATATGCACTAATGAGGTCCCCTTTCAGTCATCTCTTTTTGAGGCTGAACAGGCCCAACTCCTTCACCCTTCTCCTGGGGAAGCCAAAATAAAAACTGTGTAGTAAAACATACAAAAAGATGTTCACCATAAACCTGAACTTGGTATTAAAAAGCTCCTGTTGATGTAAGATAACCAGAACCCCAGGTTTTTATTTGCAGTGTTTGGTCTGTAAATGTTTGTGAGTTCAGTTTCCAGCTGAGAGACAGATAGGGCTGAGATTTGCACTTTCCCTGTTTTGCTCTGGTTTACTATGCAATCACAGAGTAATAAAAGATCTGTCACTTTATAGGATCAATGGATCAGCCTTATCTACATATTAATGTTCAGATGGAAACACACACCCACAGGCCATCCTGCAGCACGCCAAATCATTGGCTTCAACTCTATGGAATTGGTAAACAGTGACAGGCAAGAAAAGTTCCTTATAAGGCATGCTGTTGGGATGGGAACAAGACTTTCTGGAGCTCTGGTTTCTGATACAGTTGGAACCAAGAGTTTAAAGACTAGCCTAGGCATGGCAAATCATTCGCTATTGCACAAGTCTTTCCCTGAGGTATAGAAAAGGCATTTATTTCTCAGGCATGAAACAGTTTCCCATCATATCATTAAAAATAGTAGGTACTGAATGTTCTCAGTATCCTTTCAGACACAATGACTGCCATAGCACAAGCTTCTGTTGGCTCCAATATTTTTGGGGGAAGCCTTGAAAAATTTCTCTTGAGAGTGTAAGTGCCATGGATTTATAAGTAGGTACCCAAAAATCAAACTTGTCAATCTCTTGATTTGTTATGCTTCTCCAGCAAAATTTTTTATCCAACACTCAATATTCCTCACTCAGGTAATTTTTTATGCACTATCCAGAAAATTGCCATGCATAAATGTCTGGAAATGTAGTAATTACAAGGGTTTTTTTAAAGTGATTATATGTGCTGAAACTTTCTCTGCATAGAGTGTGCCAGAAACCTTCACTCGAGGCTTGTCTGCACTAAACAAAATATGTTGCAAGAAAACATTCCTTAAAATGCTTTGAACTGCAGGGCTTATAGAACTGCCTGACAAGCCCAGGGGCAAAGGCTGACAAATGCAAAGCTACTTCTGACTCCCACGGGCTTTGTCTGTTGTCTCTTAGGTAAAATTCTTAGGAAAATAAAATGCTCTCTTCACATGTCATAAACATTGTTCATGTGGAAGCCCTGCCTTGGCCATTGCCCGCTCTGCAACTCCCTAAAACAAGGAATGTATTCTCCAGATGCTACCTGCTGAATGAGGCAAGGATGAATAATAAAGGATGTCGGGGATCCAAATATCTTGGAAGTAGGAATTGACTCCTTGTCAATTGGGATGATAAAATTAAATCTGGAGCAATTCTGTCATCTGACCTTTAGGCTGAATGACAAAGTGATTTTGATGGGTAGAAACATGTTATTCTATGATTGTAACATGCATCCTGAGATGGCATTAGCAAGCAAATTCATTCGGACTCAAGTACTTCAGCTATCAGTAAATATATTTGATCACTTTTTCTTATGGATACAAATCAGCATTCTCAGCATTTCTCTGTAGTGGTGCTTAGAACATGCAACTCTTGGCTTGTGTTTTATGATGATTCCTTTTCAACCAAAATAAAGATATAATCCACTCTTTTTCTGTCTTTCATTTAAAAACCCTCCAACTCTTTAACATAATATCCTATTTCTTTTAGATAACTAAAACCACATTTAACATAAACTTGGAAAATTTCTTTATCCATGCAAAGCAGTGTATAAGGTGAATCTAATCTAACTGCTTATGTATTAAGAAAGAGACCTTCTCATGATAACACAGGATCAGTAGGTAGGGATACTCATGGCACTGATGCTTATGGCTATGATAGTACAAAGAATGAAGCTTCACCAGGAAGTTTAATGCTGTCACACATCCTTCCCCAGTGTCATGCTTCCTGTTGATTCCCTTTCAAAGAGAAACAGGAATCAGTTGCAAGGGCTAAGGAAAAGAACAAAAACAAGCTGGACTGAACCTGGGTTAATGCTGTCCTTACACATTGTCTACAGTGATTGTCTATAAAAACCCCTGTCTACACCCAAAACCAGTTAATCAGCACAAAATATATAAAGCATAAAAATCGCATCAAGTAAGTAAAATACTCCTTTCAAGTGTATTCAAGTGTTACTCCAGAGCCTTGTAAAATTTTCTAAAATAAAATTCCTCAGAGTATCTAAAAAACAGAGGTAAATCAGTTAGCCATAGAAGAGCTGCCCCCGCTCTCAGCAGTAGTATACTGGCATCAGTATGGGATTTCACCTAGAAGTCAGGCAATCAAGGCAGGACAGAGTATTGGGCAGAAGAGCTGGACAGAGCAGGTTCAATCCTATCTATACAGCACTGCACTGTACATTTACCAGAAGAGAAGTATTTCAAGTTTCTAAACATTCCTTAAAATCCCTCTTTCACTTTTTAAGGTAAGTCCTTAAGTTTTGCATATCAGAACTGTGCAGCCTCCAGCCTGGGACTGACTTACAGTCCATGGGTACCTTAGTTTATCTGTTGTGAACTCAGAAGTTAATCACTCTTTTGGATAAGGACATTTTAGGGAGGTAGCATGAAATGGAAGAAGTGAACACTGTGTCCTGGGGATGAAGGCAGGTATGGGGAAGGGCAAATGGGAATAAACTAAAATTTTAGGGAGGAAAGCTAGAGACAGGAAGTAAGCTAAGAATAATGTGACTGATGTGCAGTGGCAGGGAGAAGCAAGAATTCAAGCTGTAGAAGTGGGATCCACATTAAAGACATAAATACACTTGACAGGAAAATGGGGAGGGCTTGACTATCGTGGTGGAAGTGATGTATATAGAGAGGCTTTTTACCTCTTGCCTCACCCCACAATTTCCACGGCAAATAGGATGCACTGGATAAACAGTCCCATACTGTAAGAGCACTGACCTGGAGAAGGAAGGCACAGGAGTAGGAGGCTAATGTCATTGCACAAAGGTCTAACAAACTGTAATAGCTGTAGGGCTAAACTGTTAGCCATAGAGTGATAATGAAAAGCTGGGCATCTCTTGTGAATGTCTAGTGCCCACGTTTAAAAATCTGGTTTGAGGAAAGAGAGATGTGTTTCCAACAGAAGCCAGCAACTGGTTGTCCTCACCAGCCCACCTATGTTTTTGAGTTGTGCATGTCTCCTCCACTTAGTCATACACTGCTGCTTCCTGAATCTGCCAGTGCAGTCTTGAAAGAAGCATAGTTGCTGAATATGCATATACCATTCTGTAGCTTTTATTTTTATTTCTTCTTTTTACTTTTCTTTGGATCTATACTTAACTAGAAGTGGTTACAATCTGACAGAAGCAAACAGAAACGTCTCCATCCCTGCAAACTTCTGTCTTCCAGTCACCACAGGTAGTATGACCGGGTATTAATGGAGGTGACCTTGTCACTAAAGAAGCAGTGCTACTTGGAACAGTGCATAACAGGTCAGTCAAAATTCAACATTAAAAAATAATGAAAAGACCAAAGGGCTCCATGACCTTTGTTTTTAAGACAGGCACTACACGTCAAGGTTTACCACTCCCTGGTAACCACATGGTGTTTGTGTCTTCTGGAATGGAGGATGATTCCATTCAATCACACTGCTGATTCCTTATTGTCCTGGGTGATATTGCCTTCCCAAAATCACATGAATTTCTTTCCAGGTAGCCTGCTTGCACAAGCCCAAAAGCATGCTAGCAGGCACCATGCCAGTACTGGAGATACTATACTGAAAGGAGTATGAGGCATAAGCTGCCTGCAAGCACTACCTGTCTTCCTCAGTAAATAAAGAAGAGGCTCTCGTAGCTCTTGTTCTTCCCCAAGTCCATTGTCAGTGATGTGCTTCTTTCCCTTTTTGGAAGTCACTCTTGTATACAGCTTGTCTTTGAACTTTGAGGGTTTCTTTTTAAGAGGAGTAGAAAGAATGGTACTGATTTCTTGTTCCAGTGAGGAATTGTCTCATTATGTGCTGTGACATTTTCCTATCTCTGTCTTCCCATCACAGGATAATTCTAGTTAGCAAAAAGTCCCTGCCTACTTTTGCCTGCTAATATCCTTCAGTCTGTGAACCGCCAGGACAGGGCATTGAAGCCCAGTAGTTTATCGAGAAATGAGGCATACCAGTACAGGTAAAGAGGCTGGGAAGCACAGAGAGCAAGAGTGGGAAAATAAGGTTGTTGGGTTTTCATCTGTGCTAGTACAACATGCAAATGAAGGAAGCTAAGGTAACTATTAATAACTCTAGTTTAGAAAATAGAACAAAATTCTTAAATGTGAGAAAAGTGAGGATCTGGAACAGACTTAAAGCTGGAGTATTGGTGGGACACAAGCAGCTTAAAAGATAGAGGTTAATATAGAAGGGAACAGACTTACCAAGAAGGTCCTGCCATTCCTCTATTCTTAGGAGCAGGGATGCAAAGTGCAAGATAGAAATGAAAGAGGATAATGAGGCATAAACGGAGGAGTGAGAAAATCAATGAATGAATGCATGAGTAGATTAATTTGCACTGGAGGGGAAATTTTCAATGGAGTATTTGAAATAAGAGCATGTAAAACCCTTACTAAAATTTGCTTTGGGTTGAGACACTCATTTTGCACCATCATAAAAATAATGAATGTGGAAAGATGTTTGAGGCGCAGCTGTGGCAGTTTACACTGAAGATGCTTTAATTGTTTGGGTACCAGTAGAGTTAAAAATCTAACAGATATTCTGCCAATACATTTAAAAGCCAGTAAATATCTTAGCAAGCTGAATACACTAGGGTAAGCCAAAGCTAAAAGTTCATTCTTTCAAGGCAAGATGGAGAATGAACAATTTTCTCTAGTAAGGGAAGGTTTGGCTTATCATAAGGACTAGGGAGAAACAGTGATAAAATTGTGCAGTGGTTTGTGCAAACCAGCAGATTGACTTGTCTTCAAAAACACAAAAATCTCTCTGGCAAGCATCACGTGTGAAAGGGTAGAGAGAGGTCATGTGTGACAAAGTTATCAAGATATCTCAGAGTCTCTGGGATTCCAGCCAGGTTGGAGACAATAATATCTAAAGACTGTGTTTAACTCAAAGGACATTGATTTATAATGATACAGTCTTCATGAAAGTAAGGTGGTTTTATTTTAAGTATTTAGAGGCACACTGCACCCACTGTACTCTAGCTGTGCTGTGATCCTACTATTCATACTCAAATAAAATCATCAGTGAATGCACAAGGAATTCTGCCATTGTATTTTATTTTCTTAAATGTGTACCAGGGTGTTACATACATTTCTGTCACATCCTCTGCCTTCTGTAGAGAAAAATGTATTCACTGGAAATCCTTGTTACAGTGACCAAGCCTATGAGATTAGGAAATGTTTGGAATGACAGAAAGAAAGACCAGTAATTGTTAAAAGCAATTTTTTTGTAAGAAGTTGCCCATCTTGTATAGCAGATAACAGAGGATCTTCACTGCAACAGCAAACCAAAGTGGTTATGTTAAGATTTCTAGTCAAGCCTAGACAAGAAATACTGTAATATGGGTTGTATTACTGCCAAAACAATGGTTAGCAAGGATGGGCTAAGAGAAGCACCAACTGATGAAAATAAGGGGAATACCCTGAACTGATGGCTGCTGCAGAGGGGCCCAGTGTGATGGTGAGCAAGAGGCAGCCACAGATGAAAACAAGCACAACAGGAGGCAGATGGGGGAATGAGAGGAATGGAAGCTGACCCAAAATATCCCACTACCATTCTGCAAGGTATGTAGTGTTATGTAACAACAAATGCAACATTTTAACATACAAATGAAATCTACATCTGTAAGATGCTCCAGTATAGACCAGGTTGGATATTTTGGAATCCAATATTTTGGAACTGTAAATCAAGATTTTTCCATTTTAGGTAAAGTTCATGTAGACTCATCTGCTCATCAGCCATTAAATATACAGCAAAGGACAGTGCATCAGCTTGAAAAATGATTTAAAGTAAATAGTATTACTTTCTTTCATGCAGAGTATAGCATCATGGTGTTACCAAAAGAGGTAACTGGAGGTGAGAATTGCAAGCGGCATATTGCTGATCACTTAAGCCCACAAAAAAGGGTTTGCCTCATATGACTTCAGTCATCTGTGAAATGGGTGATTAATCAGAACCAGTCAGCTGCCCGCCTTGGCAAGTCAGTGGAGAGAGATGAGTTAGCCATCTCCCCACACCCACGTGTGCTCTGGCTGCCCAGTCTGAGTGTGCCAGTTTACACCTCTGCAAAGGAAGGGGTGCTTGCAGTCTCTCCAGTGTTAGAAATTGTGGGAATGATGGGCAGGTGTGGTCCCACCAGTGGGCTCCAATCTGTGCGAGGGGCCAAGGCAGACACACCTTCCTGTGTCTTGGTGAGAGAGGAGCCTGCTTCCAGAGGCAGTGACCTGTGCTGCAGCAGCAGAGAGCTCGGCTGTTCACTGCGCTCCCACTGTTCCCCTCCACGCCAACCCTCCGTAGGGCAGCAGGGAAGATGGGACCAAGACTGTGTGAGGGCCAAACCTGAGCTGCTGGGAGTTACGTGTCAAAAAAAAGTCTCAAAGATGCTGCCCAGATCTTAAGATGAGATTGCAAGGCTTGCTGATAAAAGGGGTTAATAAAGATTTGTTTCCATTTGTAAATGTAGCATCAGCCCAACAACAATCACTGAAAGATTTATAAATGTTGATCCTGAAAGCAACATTTATAGCCAGTCACTGTGTTTATACTGAGACCTGTGTTTTGAACAATAAAATAATTACTCAACCTTCATTCATGCTAAGGGTTATTTGGCCAAAAGCAATATATCATAGATGACAGTTCTTTACCTAGCAGGATGTATGCTGGACAGTTATTTCATTTAGAAGAAAATGGTGCATAATTTCCAAAGAGTAAGATATAAAAGGATTGGCTTTGTCTCATTGGCAAGTAACTAGGCTTTCATATTGCATGAGTTACATTAGATTCAACAGGAGACATTAAACCTATTAATGCTATATTTTAAAGCATTTTACTGTCTTTTAACAATATAAAATAGATTTGGTGTTGATAAAATACTGTACAACATTTTGATAATACAGGAAAGAAATATGTTAAACAATTAAGATCTGTTTTTCACCTTTTAGTTTTCATAGATTTCTTTACTACATTTGTGGTGGACATGTTACTCAGAGTACTCTGAGGCAGGACTTTGTTTTTAAATAACTTCAGCTCTTTCCTCACTCTAAAGGATTTTAAAATATTTGACTACCATTGAGCTCATTCAGAAGAGATCAGTAACCTCAGTACATTGTAATTAGAGTCTAACCACAATTAAGATAATAATTCTCAAGTCTACATAATTCTTTACAGCATAGTTTCATAACTATTCTACAGAGTTATGAAGTAATTAATAGATAACAACTTTCATGAAGTACTTGCTGACATTTTAATCCCAAGGTGTCACTATGGGCAGGACCTGCCTCTCAGAGACAGTGCGATTGAGACACTGGCCAGGTGATTTTTAATTTGGCCCTGGTTCCTCCTGCTGGACTGCCACAGGATGTCCATGAAAAGGACAGTGACACGCATCATTCTGCAGTAACCATCAAGGAAGCTGTATTTAGTGACATCTGCACCTATGGTCCTCCAGGTAAGGATTTTGAATGCATGTAGGTTTAGAATAAGGAAAGAGCCAGAGAACTGATTCTGGAGGAGATGTTTTATTATCATCAGGGAAGTGCATTTTACAAAGGCTTTGAAAGGCAATTAATAGCATTGAGACCAAAAAAAAAAAAAAAAAAAAAATTGATTACGTCATGATTGAAGAACCTGCCGACTAGGCTTTTTGTTTTAATCAGTGCCTTTTGTTTCTTTTCACTCTGGCTGCCAGCTTCATCCCACGGAGCAGGAGCTGGGATGTCAGCTCACAGATGTCTCACTGCATGGCTGGCAGGAGGTGCTGATACTGAGCTGAAATTGCAACCTGCCTTTGGGAAGCAGATGCATGGGTGTAATTATACTAATCAGTGGACTTTTGCCCCTCCCACTTTTCCCATCACTTCCATCTGCAGTACTTTTATTGTAAATGAAATAGTATCATGTCACATTAATTTTAATTTTCCATTATATCCCCCACAGTTGGTGTGTGTCTTCGTAACTCAGGGCACATTTTACAGATGACTCACGTAATAGTCAAAGTTACTAATTTGTTAGAAGGCTGCCTGCAATCCCAATTTTTACAGTGTTTCTACATTGCTCACAGACTTAGAATCTGGACCCATTCATATTGCTTATTACTCGAGCAAAATAATTGGAAGTGTTAGTGTAACTGCTGTTTTATAGGGCCCCGGGGCCATGGCATTGCATGCTGGAGATTCAGTGGAGCCTCTTCTCTAGGTGGCTCAGAGCTTCCAAGCCAGCCTTTGTCTGGGCCAGGAAGTACCTTTCTTCATGAGCAGTCCCACAGGCTGTGATGGATCCACTCAGAAGTACATCCATGCCACATGAGTCAGGACACCAGAATGTACCCCTTAGGTGCTAATTAAAGTCCACTTCACACACAGGAATATACTTCCAATTATCATAGTAGCCTTGGAATGCATTGTGGGATGTGGAGAAGAGCAGAAGCTATTGCAGAAAAAAGGTAATTGGAGCACTTAAATGACAAGGCCCTCGTGATTAGTCTGTGTGTTGTATGAAATATCCCACAATACCTCAGCTACAGGTTCCAAAACAGATGCTCATGTGAAGGTTTTTCCAGGATTTCCAAGTCCTGGCTTCTCAACAGTCCAAAAATCTGAGAAAATCAGGCTTTTTTAGTTTCCTTCTCTTCAGCTTCTCACATCACTGCATGGCAAAGAACCAAAACTACTGGCTGTTCAAAGAACTTGAGGGAAAATTAGTAAAGGACAAACAAATATGTCATTCAGAATGTTGTCCTGGGGAAAAAGAATCCAAAAATCTACTTCCATGGGCAACCTCAAGTTTATTTTTTTGTTTTGAAATGACTTCTTATATTGGAATTTTACTTGGAATAGAGATTCAAAGGGTCTGCCAATTCAAGCCTCTGTTGTGATTCAGCTGTTACTCATCCATAAAATGAATAACTTTATGTCCTGTTTCTCAATTCTTAGAAGTTTATCATCAATTTATCATTACCCTTCTTCATCCTTTCTCAAATACTATCCAAAGAATTATTCAGGAGGGAAATAAGGAGACAGCCTATCTGAAAGACTATGCTGAAGCCCAGGATATTTATTTACAGAGTGATACTGGGTTTTTTTTATTCTAATTTGCTTAAGAAAATACTGTAACAAGCCCTTCCACCACTTTGCACTTAAAAGCTGTGAATCCCATATCAAAAACCCACTTCAATAACAAAATCTGTGCCATCAAGTGTTCCCCAGTGTGCCCAGGACATTTGCAAGCAATAATCACATCAGACTCCATTTCCTGTAGGTATTTAATTGCCTTCAGATGCACTTAAATTCTGTTTGTCTTGAAGTGATCTTGCAATGAATACTTATATAAAGCTATGATTGCACATGTGTCCACACTTTGTGTCAGTAAAATAAAGGGTCTCAATGCCAAAGAAGGCTTTGAGTTTAGCCATAGAAGTGAGCATTTGCTTTGACAAGTATTTAAATAAGCACATGGTGGCAGGTACACCCAACTGTTGAGCACCTTTCTTTTTCTGTTTTTGTCACAGTGTCACAATGGCAAGCATGGAAAATGCTGTTGCCTACAAAAGCAAACAAGGAGCTCTTTAGTAAGCTGCTGTAGAAAGTCCTGCTCTCCCTCTTTTGACTTCTTGGTAAAGTGTCCTCTCAGAGACTCCATCAGTCTTCTCCTTTCAGGTCTTCCCAGAGCAGTCTCAAAGAAACAGATCAAATATCACTGCTGTAACAGCCCCTGTTCCACCTTTGGACACAAACTCTAAACAAGCAGCACCAAAATGTTGCCAAAAGTATCTAGTTTTTAAAATATTATCAGCATCCTGGAAACCAGAATCCAGGATGAGCCAATCTTTAGCTTTGATTTAACATGTTGAACTGAGGGGTCATAACTCATGGGTTGAATGAGGATCCATGAAGCAAGATAAGAACATATTTTGCCCTCTCTGCACTTGGATGGATGTGCCCATGTAGCAAGAAAAATATAATTCTTTTTCAATGGTCCAAGATAATCTCCTCTTTCAATTATTTGGTTTACCTTGTCCTGTGATTTCTATCACTCTGAAAAAATTCATACTTGTAACACACAACTATATGATCAGAACTTTTGGGGAAAAGAATAGATTGATAAAATTAGTAAGAGCTAAAAGAAATGTTGGGAAGATGTTCACATCTGAGAATGAAGAACTATTACAAAAACACATTGTATATTATCTATTCCTGAAAACCTGCCCAGCTCATGCTGAAAGGCATGAGAAAATATAAGCGGGAGTGATCATCAGAACCCCCATGACACAGAATATCAGCAATAGGTATGTAAGAGTCTGCTTTGAGGCAAGGCATTGTGTTTGGAAGGTCTTTCCTGTTTAGTTTTGAGAGGGGAAGCCAGGCCTACAGCCCATTTCATTATATGGTGCTGAGCAATTGTCTCTTTTTTATTCTTTACAGTGTCCTCTACCACTGGATTTTCATGAATGGAAGCCTGCAGGAACTGCATTCATTTTTGAAACTGGCTTCTGCAGGACAGTGATAATGAGGGCTGACAGGAACAGCTGGAGAAAATGGCCAAGATGTAGCAATTTAATCGATTTTATATAAAAAATAGCATGGCACTTTAGAGCTCCAGCTCTTGGCAATTAGTGAAAGTGCAAGGTGATTATAGTTCTGTTACAGCAGAAGTCTTCCTCTCTCAGTAGTCCCAGGTTACCATTCAATGCTTTCACATACCTGCAGCGCTGCGCCAATTACCATCCTTTGCTAGGAAATCCCTTTCATTTGCATTGAATTAGGTCATTGCCCTGCTGCTTTTCCCATGAGCACAGGAAAATGCATAGATGCCTAGAAAAAGAGAGGAAGGACACTTCCCATTTCCCAAAGAAGTAGAGTTGGGCAAGTAAAGCATCTAAAATTGACACTAAGTATAAAACAATTCTGCCCTTCTACTTCTGTTTTCTTATTCCCACCGATCAGAGCTACTGCTCAAAAGAAAAACTTGCCCAATATAACCATAGAATGGAAGACAATAAAATATATACAGCTGCATATTAACAATGACAGGCTGAGCAAATTAAACCATAATTTTAAAGCACAGTATGGCCTCACAAAGGTGGCTTCCTCAAAAGAGTGGCTATGGTGGAGGCTGTTTGCATCCTCTGCCATGTGCGTGGAAAAGACATGTCTGCCTTCTGTTGAAGCCCTGGGTACTGGGGTGATGTCAGAAACAGGAGCATAGGGCTCCCAAGTAACACTTAGCTCCCCATCTTGCCAGAGTGCTTTGCAAACATGGGGCTAATCTCATGGCAGCATGAGGAGGCAGGTGTTATCTTCTGCCCAAAGTCAAATGTCTTGGGCAGCTGCACACTTGGAGTCACCAGAGTAGAGTCAGGGAGAGAATGCAGAAAGTTTTTTTGAATCTTTCCCTATTGAAACCATCCCTAACTGCAAAACTCATTTATTTCCTCAAAAACAGAAAGGCAAAATTCACCATGAATGCCAGACAGCACCTTAAGTGCAGCCCCTTCAGTCTGTTACTGAGGAACACCTAATATTTAAGGATTATTTTACTTCTAGTCAGGGCTTGTTGCCTACTATGGCTTCGACCAGGCTTTCCATCTCAGACTGTGAAACTGGATTCATATTACTATGAAACTGGCAGTGGCACAAACTACTTTTACAAATCAGAAAAAAACCCTTTTCAACTATTTTTGCCAAGCAGGGAAGAAACACCATCATCAGCAAAATGTCTGCTTATGTAATCAGCCTCAGTTAACTGGGGCTGGGTGTTCATATAATTGGTTTAAAATATTTAATTAATGTTTATTAGAACCTCCCACAGGTTCTTAGTGCTCTGTGTTGCACTTGAGTTGCCCTCCATAGATAAGACTCTAAGAGAACAAAAAAACCCCTCTGTATCACAGTTTTTTATGCTTTTATTTTAGCTCCTGTTTTACAGCTATCTCGCTCAAACTGTTAAACAGCAGCTGTTTACTTATAGGCATTGCAGCAGAAAAGAGACTTGAAAACATGTTACCAGTAGATGAGATGGCCTCAGGGGGCTTCCTCCATGCACAAGAGGATGCTGTGGAGGAAGGTGTTATGGAGGGAAAGGAGGTAATATGGTATCATCATAGATAACACATATAAAAGGGCTGTGAGAAGTGTAACCTATTGACATCAAATCTTAATCCTCCTGACAGGTGTTTGCCTGGTAAGATACAAAAATTTTTTGATTGTCAGTTCATTTTAGGGTTTGTGAGGCCTTTGATNGGGTGTCCTTGGAAAGCAGGCTTAGAGAGGCTTTGTTATGTCTACCTGGCCTGAGAGAGCAGAAGTTAACAGGCTACAAGAAACTTCAGAGCTACACACTAGGCAGTACAGGATTTGAAAAATATAAAAGTTAAAAGCCAAGGCATCACCTTCTTAACACAAGCTGTTGCACTTTCTTGAATTCATGCATTTCCCAGCCCAGTAGCAGTAACTGAAGCAGAAAACATCTCTTGGAAAAGTCTTTCATTTGGATTTTGAAGTTACTTGTGAAGGAAAAGCAACCTCTGGCAACTTGTCCAGGTGTTATTTTCCTTCCCAGATTAAAAGATCTGTCAGAACGACACTGGGAAGCTTGTGTTCTTTTTTGAACTTACAACACTGCATCCTCCTTCTTGCTCGTTACTTTAATGGCCTTTTCAAAAATGTTGCATTTCTCTCTGAGTATTCTCAGCCTGTGAAGACCTGTGCATACTACACAGCTGTCATAACTGACAGGAGTGCAGCTGAAGTCAGCAGCGATAACATCAGGCTCTGCATACAGAGTCCTATTTTAAAATTTTTGTTTTGTTGAGAGGGGAAGGAGCTTCCTGTGAGTAAAATGAAGTGGTGGTTGGCTGCTTGCTGTAAATAATTTCTTATGCAAATTTTACCTAAGGTTGTGCTTACGGTTCTCTTATAGCACTCAGAGGAGAAAATAAAGTCAGCCACACAGGGACAAAAGTTCATTATAAAAAAAATTTAAAAAAAAAATATCTGTGTGTGATATGTAATCTTCATGATAGAAAGCACAAAATTACTTTTTACAGAGAAACAGACATATGAAAATAATGTATTAACTGGAACACAGCTCTTACCCATTTAAGCCAGAATTTATAGGAATCTGAGGGAACCTCCCTGTAGCCATTTGTGTGTGCTGGGCCAGGCTGGGATTTCTGAGCAGCAGCTACCAAGAACCTCAACTCTAATCCTGCTCCACAACCACAGGAGAGCAAAGTTTTGTACTATAGTACAGCAGGGAAATGCTCATCCCAAGACCTCACTATGCAACTCAAGAAACAGTGGAAAACAATACTCTAAAATAATGTTTAATTTCATCACTGAATCTTTGTGATAAATACAATGATGATTCAGTCATTCATTATTTACTGCAAAAGTGGATTAAAATGTGCCCAGCACTGAAACAAAAACAAAGCTTTTAAGCTAATATCAGTAATAAGCAATCCAGTAATTTCTTTCAGGTCCAAAAATATATGTGCTGCAGTCAAAAAAGTTATTGTAATTGTTAATTATCTCAGTATAGTTAATTGATGTGTTTTGCAGCATCCTTAGAATTTAAATTCTGTAATTGAAAGTCATAAATTAAATAAAATTAAGAAACATATTTTAATTCTTAATCCCATTATACTTGTACTGTATTTTAAGGATGAGGGAACCTGAAATTCACAGTAGATGTTTAATGAATAATCAGATCTGGAAGATACAATTTGTCATAGCCACAGAATTAGCATGGTAAAAACCAAGCTGGACAAGTTAATTAAATAAGTCTGAATGTATCAGATAGTATGAGTATTTGCCAGCATCTATGCTGGGTTTTTTTGCTTTACACTTTATTTTGACATATAGAAAAAAATAAGAAACAAATAAGAAAGTCTACAGCTTATGGAACTACAAATCTTGACCAAAAAAAACCCTTAAATATTTAATATCTAGTGGATTAAATTCTTCACACTTTTTACACAAAATATCCTTCTCAAAAAACTCAGACAATATTCAAAAGAGTATTTTCATAAATGGTTTGACCTTACAACCCTTTAACCTGATGAGTCACTTCAGATCATACTAAAGCTTACTCATGAGGAAGAATGTAATTTTTGGATCCTTAACACCTGACGTCACAAAGTATGATGCAAACTGCCACAAGTGAGAAAACTGTGTGCAGTATCAGTGTGCTGGAATCTCTTGCTGGAAGAGATGGAGCTTTTGTGCTCCCTCCNGCCTACGGTTTCAAATTCTTCCATGATGGCTGCCAATATCAACCTTTGATAGGAAGGGAAGGACAAGAAGGAAGAATCTCATAAAATCACATGTACTTAGCTGGGACTCAGGATAAAACCTTGTCACTCATAAAGAGGATGTGAACATGGACAGCAACTGAACCAAGTCCACAGCACAAGTTAGCAACGCTTACTTAAATGGTTTCCCATTCTGAACTTTTCTATCTCGAGGTATATTTTTGCTGCTACAAAAGAGCAGGTAATAATAAACTTGGTATTTCTGTGACATTAAGAGACTGTTATCCTTTAAGTATAATTGATCTTTCTGAATAGTTAGAGGTTTTACCCTTGGCTGGTGGTTTGTTGAAACACACCAAAAGATGTATTTTGTAGGAGTTGTCACAAATGAATCTCCTGATACCAGAAAGCCATGTCTAGTAGAACAACATGGCTATAAAACCTCCCTGCAGCTGTTGCCTCTGCAGTGGACCCTGTCCAGATCCTCCCTCCCAGCATGGAGAATGTAAACAGAAGATATATTGCAGCCTGGTATGCTCTATTCTATAGCTAATTTTTCAGCTGAGAGTGAGGTCCAGTTCCTGCTTATGCTCTCTCCCTGACTGGAGATGAGAGCTTTTCCTACTGTTTCAGAGGAGAAGCTACTGTGACAACCCACATCAGGATCAGAACCTGACAGAAAGTCAGGTTCTCTGGGCTTCTACAACTACAGTGCTGAGGCAATGGGTGATACTTCGTCCACTCATACATATGCTCCCAAGGCATATTTATCCCCATTCTTCCACCACATTACAGCTACAGGCTGGATTAGTAAATAAAGCAAGCGTGGAGCGTGGAACGGGAGTTAAACGTCGCACTGGAAAGTCAGCAGTTTTAGTCATCGGGTAAAATCTCCTGTGACGGCATTCCTTTCTGAAACCTGATCCCGGAGAGAAGAGTTTACAGAGCTGAAGAGACGCCAGGCAATGATCTACAGCCCT